>PVIC010022223.1:0-27861 GCA_004025085.1 Thryonomys swinderianus | reverse complement strand
TAAGCTTTCCAAGTGGATTTTGTTCCTAGGGCCTAGCAGTTCAAAACACATACCTGGAGTCAGATTTGTGTGTAAATCTGAATGCTGGAAGCATTAGCAGCAACATATTATCTTGTCTTTATGTACACAGAGACAAACTAATTTGGTAACAAAATTACCAAAACAGACAAATTTTAAAAATATAATCATTTGGGCCGGAGGGTTAGCTCAGTGGTTCCAGCGCCTGCCTCGCAAGCGCAAGGTCCTGAGTTCGACCCCCGGTAACCACATATAATGCTGGACGTGGAGATACGCCCACCAACAATCAACACCGCATACCACAATGCCGACGTGGTGGCTCACGCCTGTCATCCCAGCACTCGGGAGGCAGAGACAGGTGGATTGCTGAGTTTGCGGCGGCTTGCCTGAGCACCATAGTGAGCTCAGGGCCAGCCTGAACTACAAAGCGAGACCCTGTCTCAAAAAGCAAAAAAATAAAAAAATAAAAAATAAAAAAATATATATATATATATGATCATTTCTTTCCAAGGCCTACCAGTAGACTTAAGGACAATAGTTTTTCTTAATCTTTGCATTCCCAATGCCAGACAGCCTACCTAATCTATTGCAACAGGTACTGAATATCTGACTGAATGAGTAAGTAGCAAAGAAAAATCAGATGCACAGAGCATGATAATTAGAAGAGACTGCAAGTTTCCACAGGCTCAGTTTTAAATGAGCTAAGTCAATAAAGACTATTTAAGCCCTTGGTGGCTTTTGCTTGAAGAATCCACTGTCTCATATGCATATATAGAACGCAGATATACTTCTACATCTTGGTACACATATTATAAAGTTTTATAGAATAGGTCAGTGGACAATTTGGTTCCCAACAGAACTCAACTTTCTGTATATCAAACTTGCCAAATTCCTAATTTCCTCTAAAGTTTCTGACTCTCAGTCAAAAACTGCTTAGCAAATACCAAGGAGTGAAGCTGACAGAACTAGTTTTTGACCCCACTGTTAAAGTGAAACTACAAGCAACAACACGTTCCTGTCTACAAGTACCCTTTTGACTCCCTTCAGTGCATCAGCTACAAGCACATACTTCTTTCAGACTGCTTATATCATAAAATTAGTCATCTTTTTTGGGAATTTGTTGTAATAGGATTTTGCCTGCACTATTATATAGATAAGTTTTGTTTTAAAAGCTTCATTAATCTATAATCCAGGTAGGAAATAAGACATAGAAAATAAAAAGATGAATTTATAAAGCTAGTCTGATAAATTTCAAAGTAGAGCTGCTCTTATCATATCCAGTGCCTCTTCCAAAAATACTTAATGTATCAGAACAATGCAGCCTCCCAGGCCCCAGACTGCCTTCAGGACTTTCATTCAAGACCCTTTGCTAGCTTTTTCTCCCATAATACTCTCTTCTCCACCGATGGGAAGAAAACCCAGGCTGAACTGCAGTCATGCTCAAGGCTTTTCTCACTGCCAGAAGCTTGATCAGAAAGACTGAAAAACAGCAAAACAACCCTTTTCCTGTTCCCAACCCTGAGGAATGTGGAGTCACACATTTCCAAGTTCTTGAATAAGAGTGAAATTTCTTTTAGGCTCAGCTGGGTTTTTTTTCAGATTTTAGTTAAATTGTAACATGATATTTGATGCATTTACATTTTCTGGAATTACACATGAAAACAAATGAATAAAACTGTATGCCTAGCCACTGTCTACCTAATTTTTCAGATTTGGACTAGACCAAAAACATAAATTTCCAACTCATGACTGTTCAACCACTTCTCTACATTCCTGAAACAAGTGAAATTTCTCCCATATTTAGAAAACGCTGATCTTAAAAGCAAAGTTCCCCAAACTATGTCTTCTGGCTGAGGATCTACATTTTGATATTAATTACTATTATCACTTTATAGTGAATCCTAAGACATTTAGTAATCGTCCAAAAACTTTGCTAAACAGATCATTTAAAATTGATAAATGGACAAAACAAGGATAAATTTAGTGAACCTCATTTAGTAGAGAAGGCAAAATACTCAAGCCTGCACTACCTATCATTAAACATCTTGGGTATTTAAGTTTAGTTTCAGAGCCCACACATTGAGTACAGCGTTACTAGAAAGTAACTGGGGTAGTAAAGTGAAAGGGACAAGGCAAGGGAAAAAGAGAACAGCAAGAGAATTTTCAACACTTCTAATAATCCCCCCTTTTAACTGCACTTATTTTACACTTAGTCAAATCCTTGGTATGAAAGAGGGCGTGATGCATGATGTATGGCTCTATGTACATAAAGTCCAATAACAGGTAAAATTATGGTAATAGAAAATGGTAATACGTATTAATCTGCCTCTTGGAGTACAGGAAAGAGCATGAAAAATATTTTTGGAACAATAAAAGTATTCTTTCTCTTGACAATGTGTTGGTTTATGTATTTGCCAAAATTCTTCAAGTCTGAGCCAGGTATGGCAGTACATGCTTACAATCCCAGCATTCAGGTGACTGAGGTAAGATTCTGAGTTCAAAGCTAGCTTGGGCTACACAGCTGACTTTAATGACAACCTTCCTATGTGTAAGTATATCATTATCTCAAAATACAAAAAAAAAAAAAAACAACCCAAACAATAAAAATGCTGCAAATTTTACACTAAAGATATATAGATATATTCATTCCACTGTACACAAATTAATCCTCACTTTAAAAAACAAAGAGGGGCCAGAGATTTAGCTCAGTGGTTCTAGCGCCTGCCTCCTTGCAAGCGCAAGGTCCCGAGTTTGATCCCCGGTAACCACATACAACGCTGGGCATGTTCACTCATGCCCACCAGCAATCAATACCACATACTTCAGTGCCTGGCGTGGTGGCTCACACCTGTAATCCCAGTACTCAGGAGGCAGAGACAGGAGGATTGCTGAGTTCCAGGCTTGCCTGGGCTACATAGTGAACTGAGGGCCAGCCTGAACTACAAAAGTGAGACCCTGTCTCAAAAAAAAAAAAAAAAAAGGTACTCACATAATTTATAATAGCTGTATCTTGAAAACAGCCCATACGTACGTCTATCAACAGATGGATGGATAAAGGAAATGTGGTATTTATGTATAACAGAATACTATTCCACCACAAAGAAGGATAAACTGGAGTCACTGACTCAAGACTATGATTTTAAGTAAAATAAATAACACACAAATTTAAATTGTTTATCTTGTATGAGAAACCCAAGAGTAAACAAAGAGCAAAATAGAGGACAGATACTGGGCAACAGAAAACATATTCAAATGGGAAGGGAAACAAGGGAGGGAGGAAGGAAAGAAAGGAAATTGGGGAAGGGAAGAGTATTTGAAGTAAACGGGGGAAAGTAGAAAAAAATTAATGAAGATGTAGTACGTACAGGTACAAGTTCCCTATGATGAATATAAATATAATGTATGGCAAGTATGTACTTGAAAATTTTTTAAAATAAAATTGAAAACTAAAAACAAAATCAGAGAAGGCTTATATACTTTACAGATCTAGAGAAAATAGTCCAAAAATGCATCTGGAACCAGAAGAGACCTAGAATAGCAAAAGTAATTCTAAGAAACAAGGACATGGTTGTGGATATCACAATCCCCAACTTGAAACTACACCACAAAGCCACTGTAATAAAAATGGTATGGTACTGGCAATGAAACAGACCCAAGGACCAATGGAATAGATTCCAAGATCCAGAATCAACTTCAGATACACTATGCCACCTCATCTTTGACAAAGGAGCCAAATATCCTAAATGGAGGAAAAACAGCCTCTTTAATAAATGGTGCTGGAAAAACTGGGCTTTAACTTGACAAAGTCTAAAGCTAGATCTATCTCTTTTACCATTTATTAAATAAATCAAAATGGATTAGAGACCTAAATATTAAAACAGAAACACTAAATCTTCTGCAAAACAGGTTGGGTAGAACTCTTGGAGACGCTGGATTAGTAAAGACTTTATGAACGAAACCTCTATAGCACAAGAGCTAGCAGAAGAAATCAACAAATGGGATCTCATCCTATTAAAAAAGTTTCTGCACAGCAAAAGAAACCCCTGGCAGAGCAAAAAGACAACCTACAAACTGGGAAAAAAATTTTACTAGCAGTTTCTCAGACAAAGGGCTACTATCTATGAATATCCAAAAAGCTTTAAAAAAAACAGCCCCCCCCAATTAAAAAACCCATTTCAAAAATGGGCATCTGAAATGAACTGACACTTTTCAGAGGAAGAAGTAAAAGCAGCTAAGAAACATATAAAAAGAAATGTTCAACATCACTAGTCATTCAAGAGATGCAGTTTCTGAAAACAACACTGAGATTCCATTTCATTCCACAAAGAATGGCTACTATCTCGAAATTAACCAGCAACAAATGCTGGCAAGGCTGCAAGGAGAAAAGAACTCTTCTCCATTATTGGTGGGAATGTAGACCGGTACAACCACTATGGAAATCAGTGTGGAGATTTCTCAAAAAAACTTGGATTACAGATCCCATTTTACCCTGCTACTCCCCTGCTGGGTATGTACACAAAAGAATTAAAAGACTCACATCACAGCAACATATGTGCACCCACGTTCATATCAGCTCAGTCTGTGATAGCTAAATCTTGGAACTAACTCAAATGCCCATCAATTGAAGACTAGATAAAGATGGGGTTTTTCTATAAAATGGAGTATTACTCTGCCATAAGGAACAATAAGTTTGAGTCATTTATATTCAAACAGATATACCTTCAGGACATACTCATAAGTGAAATAAATAGGTCACAGATGTGTAAGTATTGTATCTTTTCTCTGGTATGAGAAACTGAAGATGTAAATGAGCTAGAATATATGGTAGATACTGTGAAATAGAAAATATTCAAAGGGAAATGGGGTACAGGGGTAAATAACAAGAAGAAAAAATATGATGGTTATAAAAAAAGGAAAACAAAGCTTATGTATATAAGGTGGGGGGTTGTAGGGTGAGTGAGGGAATGGGGAAAAAATGAGAAATTGTGTCACATGCTGGCACAAATTCTCAATACTGTGTGTGATTGCAATGTGTATATATAATGTACCACCAAAGATTCAAATTTAAAAAAAAATCAAAGAAGGCTCAGTTAAAAAAGAAAAAAAAAAGAATCACAGCCAAGTGCCTAGAGCATGCCTGTAATTCCCACACCGGTGCGGGGGGCAGCTGAGGCAGAAGCAATGCCATGAGTTCAAGGCCAGCCTGGGTTACACAGTGAGATCAAGGCCAAGCTGAACTACATACTAAGACCCTGTCTCAAAACAAACACACATACAGAACAGAAACATCACAAGAATGTGACAACTGTCAAGCTCTAAGAAATCGGAGTCCATGCCTACTACCTTCTATACGACTCCCACCTAAGATTTAACAATAGCTTAACAAATTTGTTACATAAACTTTGAAGTATAAATAAACTACACAAAAACATCAGGAGATTCTGTCTCCAAAAATTAATTAGATATGAAAAGAATTGTTAGATTAATAGCTCTTAATTTAAGTTCATAGAGGGCCCTTGAAAATGTGATGAAGACTATGGATTATTCCTTTAGAATTAATATACACCACAAAAGTCTATATATAATGTCAAAGTTAATGTCTATCTGTAGTTACCTATGGACTTCTACTACTATGTTCTAAAACTCTTTGTATGACTAGACACAATTTTAATATTTTATTTTTTTCAATTCTACAAGTCTATCATTTATATTGCATTTCACAGCAGATCAAAAAAGACTTTCATATAACTATCTTTTAGATAAAAAGCTCCTAACTTTCTGGAGTAACAAGTGATGGATCACTAAAAGTTTACCTGAAAGTTCATATCTTTTCTATAAGTGAACTACAACTTTTATAGTTTGCTTGCCCATCAGTAATTTCAGTTGAAAGCGCTGTGATAATGAAGTTATTTTCAAGATGTTTTTCCTGATTAGAATTGGTAGCCAGTACATCAACTACCGATATATAAATAGATGAAAAAGAACTGGAACCAGATTCATAATCATGAAAACAGCATTTTTATAATTTTTTAAAAACTATATTTAAAAAGTTTAAGGAAAACTACAACAGAACTATGAGAAGTACAATTTTGTATAGTATAGAATCAAATTTCTATAAAGATTATACCACAGTGGGGAAAAATAATTGATTCCAATGCCATTCATTTTTTTTCATCTGTGATAGTCACAATGCTTTCATTTTTCTTGGGGTGCTGAAAATGAGCTGAGGAAAAAGCTCTTTGAATATAATTTTAATTTCTACAACATTTTAAATTTGGTTATGAACAACTAGAACTATAATTTTTTTTTTTTTTGAGACAGGGTTTCACTTTGTAGTTCAGGCTGGACCTGAGCTCACTCTGTAGCCCAGGCAAACCTGGAACTCAGCAATCCTCCTGTCTCTGCCTCCCGAGTGCTGGGATTACAGGTGTGAGCCACCACACCCAGCTAGAACTATAATTTTTAAGTGCCTTCTAAAAATGGTCTCCTCTGAACAAGTTAGATATCTCAGTTGCCTTGGGTCAACTGATTGATAGTCTGTCTCTCCCTTTGTCTCACATGCACAAATTTCTTGCTACATGAACATCTTAACTTGGTTCATCACATTATGCTTAATACCCAAGATTCATACTACTGTATTACAGATTTGTTTTCCTAGCAAATTTTCAGTTCGTTATGATTCCACTAACAATAGGCTTACAGAAGCATTTTACTGTTTGGGTATTTGGAGATAAAATATTTGATGGTTTTTTTTGAAAACGTTTTTCACTCCATACTCAGACGTACTTCACTGTCAAGTACATACGTAGATCCTTGAATTTTAATTGATCTTTTTTTTAAATATTTGACTGAAAATCTTCAAATGGCATTTTTTACTGAATAGCCAAAGATGTTTTTTATACAACTAGTCTTACATTTCTTCCCTATTATAAACTATTTTTTAAATATGACTAGTCCTGTATTTCTTCTTTAAATTGCATTTAAATTAAATTGGTTTTGTTTTTGTCTGAGTTTTAATATTTAGGTATCTATTAAAAGTTGATGTCATTGGAGATTTAACTCTGTGATTCCAGTGCCTGCCTAGCAAGTGCAAGGTCCCTGGTTCGATCCCCAGTAATCACATACAACTATACCAGCAATCAGTACCACACCCCACAATGCTGGGTGTGGTGCCTCACGCCTGTAATCCCAGCACTCAAGAAGTGGAGGCAGGAGGACTGCTGAGTTCAAGGCTTGCTTGGGCTACAGAGTGAGCTCAGGGCCAGCCTGAACTACAAAGTGAGACCCTGACTCAAAACAAAGTTGATGTCAGTTAAGGGTAATTTTTAATTTCATAGAAGGAAAATCTCATTGTGACATTCTCCTCAATATGTAAAGTAATCCATTGGCAAAGGTGCACATATTTTTCCTTTTTTGTCAGATTATATTTAACGATAGTCTTTTCTTTGATCATCAAAGACTATCACTGCAGGAAGTGCCACTATGCTAAGAATGCTTCTGAAAGTCATATCACTAATGATACTTGTTAAATTGTGTGAGTACACACACACACACACACACATAAAAACATGGCATTTTCCTCTCATGATGAGACTATTTGAGAGTTTAAGTACAATGGTAGGCAGAATGGTCTCCCAAAGATGCCTAAATATCTTAATCTTGAAACCAAAGGAGAATTAAGGTTGCACATAGAATCAATGTACTTAATCTGCTGAACTGAAAAATAGATTATCCTAGATTATCTGGGTAAACCCTATGTAATGACAAGGGTCCTTAAAATGTGGAAGTGTCTTGCAGAAGAGCCAAAACTAGAGACATGGTTGTGTGAAAAACACTTGAAGCAATGTTGCAGAGTATGAGGATAGAGGACAGGGCCGTAAGCCAAGAAATATGTGTGTCCTCTAAAAGATGTAACATACAAGAAAACATTCTCTCCTTTGGGGGTCCAGAAGAAGCCTATCAACACCTTGATTTTAGCCCAGTAAGACTTAATGGCAAGCTTCTGACGTCTAAAACTAAAGAGAGAATCTGTGTGGTTTCTAGTCTCTATATTTATTGTGCTCTGTTACAACACGAGTAGGAAACCAATATCTATGGTTTGATGAAAAAGGACCAGATTGAGTCAGACATTACAACACTTAAGCAGCAAATTTTTTAATGACTGAGAGTCACAGTTCTCTCATTTATAAAGTAGGGAAATTATATTTGCTGCCTCTTGAAAAGTGTAAATTGAAGACATATACTGTCAATGTTTTCTGTAAACTATTAAGTATCTACAGATATGACCTAGTAATATTATACAAAATCAGTATGAGTAAAAGAATACCCACATACTGGCACATTAAAATATACTCAAATGTCATATACAACTAAAAGTTCCAGAAACCAAACTCCATTAATATTTACTGAAGTTATTCCAAAAGTTCAGCCTTTAAACTTGTAGTAAATCTCTAAGAACCTGACAGAAGTCTATATAATAAAATTAAATTTTGTGTTACTTGTATACTCCACACAAATTACAAAACACAATTTATAAAAACTTTAAATTAAAAAAATAAAAAGGGCTGGGGATTTAGCTTAAGTGGTACTCCGCCAACAAGGGCCAGAGTTCGATCCCCAGTATCACAAAAAAAAAAAAAAAAAACTTTAAAAGTATGAAAATATATAGACATTATGCACAACATTCTTATAAGAGAATCTGATATAGAAGTATGTCACTAGGAGTGTGACATAAAATTATCCTTTATAATACAGAAAATGAATGTTTTTTAAGTTAGTTATTTTCTTTGACTTTTCATATGATACCATCAAAATAAATATTCTCCTCTTCCAACACTTTTCATTACTCTGCAGGAGTACAAATGGTCCAAAAAATGAGAAGACAGTGCTCGCTTTGGCAGCACATATACTAAAAATGAGAAGATAGATCATATCTGAGCTGGCTAAAATAGAAAATATCTTAGTAATAAAGGTTCTCTTTCTTCATTTATAGGAAGTAACAGACTTAAACCATTTTAACTTAAATTCAAAGTCCTGTAGCCTTACAATTGACCTAATAATCCTAATTCATTAAATTTGACAAATCAATGGCATGGAAGCAAATATTTAAAACACATGAATACCAAAAACAAGTAATAAACTATAGTGTAAAATAAAAAATCCAACCAAAAAATGGGCAGAGCCAAAGAAAAGGAAATACATGTATCTATTAATAAACCTATAGAAAATATGCAAAAATGCCCATTTTCACTAGCAAATGGGAAATATAAATTTTTATCAAGCAAAACAGAAGAAAAATAATGGAATTATATTAATAATAAAGGATGGCTCCTATAACTGCAAAATTACTGGAAATTGTATTATTGGTAAAGAAAAGCAGAAATGGGGAGGAGCTGTTCAATAGCAATTAAACTATGTGTTTTATTCAACCAGAAAACTCCATTTCTAGATAACTAGAAGGGAGGGGCAGCCTGACTGCACAGCGAAAGGGAAACCTCTGGATTCAGGACCCTCAGCCTTGCCCCATGTATCTCGTCACCTGGCTGCCCCAATGTATATATCCCTTGTAATAAATGCAATGCTTTCCAGAGTTTTCTTAAGCTATTTTAATAAGTTACACACCAAGCCGGAGGAGCGGTGATCCCGCCCCCATATCAGGTAAGCACCAACAAAGGCAGCCTGAGGAGCGCAGAATCACGACTGGCATAGCAAAGTCCTCTCTGGAAGAGATCTGACACTAACTCTAGGTGTTCAGTGCCAGCATTACTTGGCAACAAAATCTACTGGTGTCAGAACAATATCATTCTTAGTATGTCTGTACAATGGCATATTCGTAACGTTTATTACAACACTGTAAAAATGGAAACATCCTAAATGCTATTACAAGAATAATTTATACTACATACACATTATAGAGCTTTACATATGGAACAATTAAAGAGTTGCACTTTATATGTTCTCCCATAGGAAAAAAATCTAAACACTTACTAAACGGATTGTAGAAAATAAGCATAATAGCATTCTTAATCACTTCCATTGCAAAAATCATAAGAAGTTAAACTTTTTCCAACATTACTTGTAAATTTGTAAATGTATTAAGTTAGGAAATAACACACAAAAAATGTCTAAATTATATAAAGTTTACCAGTATATAATCCTATTTCTTCTTCAGCTAAATAGGACTTTCAGCTATAAAAGTGACATGGTTGGACATATTTATCAGCCTTTGTTCACTTCAAATATCCCACTAAAATGATAAAAAATATAGTTTTGCAAGAGAATAAGCCTTTGAAAGGATAGAAAAAAATGAGAAAAGTGGTACTGTTATACTCTAAAAAGAAATGGCAACTTTCATTGCAGACCCAAGACAGAAAAGTAGCAACTTGATTTACAGCAGCTATAAGACACCCCTGAAAGCAGAAGTGAAAGCCTGAACTAAAGCACTCACTGCCAGTGAAAGAGGTGGTTAGCTGTCCCCAGCCATCCTCACTGACTTTCAACACCCAGGCACCTCCAAATCAACTTCAGACTGGACTAACTCAGTGGAACCACACCTACCTTGTAAACACAAGGGCTGAAGTTTGATCCCTTGTACCGCCAAAAACAACAACAAAAAAAGACTGGAGAGTTTGCTATTTGGAGAGAGAAAAGTTTCTGGACTTAAGAACAATGGTAATAGCTAAAACTATCAATATGACAAAATACCATATTGAGTATAGACATTAGACAAAAGTATATTGAGTGTTAAAATCCCAAACTTTTTCACTCTGCTTCTAGAACACTGGCATGAAAAATTATGTCTTCCATGTAAGAAAAGTAATTTCTAGAAAAATGATCAAGTGCAAGACAAAAAGTAATAATTTGCTATTCCTAAGAAAAGCAACCAGATGACTGTATATGCATAGAAAGGTTCCAATCACAGCTTTTTAGTGTCTCACCTTAAAGTATGAGTATCACCCAAAAACCACCAAATGTCTGAGAAAAATACCTAATGGAAAACGAAGTCAAACAAAAAGCAGTTGGAAAAAAACAGGAATAAAAGGAGATACACATACACACACACGCATACAACATGCACACATAAATATGTATTGATCTTAGAAAGATGCTGTGCCCACAAAACAAAAGTGGGATATATGAAAAACTCACCCAATAATAAAAGAAACCAAACATTAAAAATTAATTATAGAAACAAGAAATCCTTAAAGTTACAATACTTGTTATAATAATACACAATGAATGAAAACAAAAATCCATTCTAGGGCATTAACAATGAAATTGTACAACCCTCAGGATCGGAGTTGTAAAAGTTAAGAACCCTAAAAGCTGGGGGATGAGGGAAAGAAGGCTCAAACACAGAATCAAAATATAATATTCACATACACAAAAGCAACACAGAAAGCCAGAAGCCACTCAGTAACACATTTAAAATTCTGAGAGAAAATAATTTCCGACCTAGAATTCTAGGTCAAGCCAAAATATCAATCAAGAAAGTGAGGGCAAAAATAAAACATTTTAGATACTGAAGTCTCAAAAAATTTAACCATACACACACTCCTTTCTCAGTAACACAGAGGAGACTAGTCTACCCAAAGCAATGGAGAGTATCAAAAGAGAAGATCAAGGAACTAGAAGACAAGAGACAGTGGAACCTCCTAGAAGACAGGATGGTGAAAAGATCTCACGGGGATCCACTTCCCCAGGGCAGGAGACAAAGTTCCAGAAGAGATATAAATATGATGAAATTCAGAGAATATCTAATGCATATAAATGAAAAGAAGGCAATTTCTACAATCATGAGAGGGCTATTAAACTAAATAACCTTTTGAAAAAATAAAAACAAATTTTTAGAGACAGAAAAATGTAAAACTGCTGAAAAAAGAAAAGCAGCCAAATGTGAAAAGGTTTATGAGTTACTAAAGAAAGTTAATTAAGTTCCAATTTACAGCTAAGATACAGAATAAACAATATTTAAATATTATTACTATAAGTGGTTCATTTGCCTTCTCCATCTCCAAGCTCATCTCTAAGGAGATAGTTCTGATGAAAACACTTTCCTAATCCATAAATTACCACATAAAACCAATATAATTAGTTCAATATGCATTAAAATATTTTAAATGACATATAATAAATATCCTTCATCTTAGTTCTATGTGTGTATGTGTCTAAAGGAACTAATGGCAATTTTCTGAAGAACTCTGTATATGACATAGAGCAAATAAAAGTAGTAGGGCCAGAGATTTAGCTCAGAGGTTCCTGTGCCTGCCTAGCAAGTGCAAGGTCCCTGGTTCAATATCCTGTAACCACATACAATACCACGTGTGGTGACTCACGTCCACCAGCAATCAGCACCACCTATCACAGTGCCAGGCATGGTGGCTCATGCCTGTAATCCCAGCACTAGGGAGGCAAAGGCAGGAAGACTGCTGAGTTTGAAGCTTGCCTGGGCTACACAGTGAGCTCAGGGCCAGCCTGAACTACAAAGCAAGACCCTGTCTCAAAAAAAAGAAAAAAGGTAGTAGACTAAGGGAGTTATTAAGCAACTTGGCTTTCAAAGAGATCAAAGGTGCTGCGTTTTAACAAGTACTATGAGTAGAAATTTGGAGAATTTGAAATCAAGACCTCAGAGCTTTCAAACTGGAGGATGCCACAGCATTAGCAGAGCAGTGAAGAACTACTTTATCAAATGTCATGTAATCCAGTCCAGGTGGCCTGAGAGGTCCCGCCATACAACTATAAAAGAGCTAAATTTGGCTCAATGGTGAAGTACTTACCCAGGATGTACAAGGCCTTGCTTTCTACCTCAGGGATTTAATACAACCTGGATCTAGAGGGCACCCATTTCCTTCACTTTCACAGTTAATTTAAGATGAGACCATGGGCCAGGGGAAGTGCTAAGTTTTTCAAGATCTGTCTAGCAAAATCAGAACACACTTAAAAAGACTGACCTTGCCTCAGCTACCAATGATTTTAACCATTTCTAACCACCCACAAACATATCTCAGATAATCTAGTAATATTTTGTAGAAAATTCAAGTGGTTATAAAAAGCACAGCATAGTTTTGGTCCTAAGGCAATTTTATAATTGTCTCTACCTGTATAATCTCCATTACATGTATTTTCTTTGGTTTAGAAATTCAACTTATGTGTATTTCTTTTAAAAATAATAGTATTATCAAATAAAGGGAAATTCAATAATTACAAAGTTTCTACCATATGTAAGGTATAGTACTAGCACTGTCAAAGTTAATTCAAATATTTAGGGTAGAATCTTAAAAGTGAAAAACACACATTATGAAAAATAAAAACTAAAACTCTGAATTCTTTTTTTTTTTTTTTTTTTTAGACAGGGTCTCGCTTTGTAGTTCAGGCTGGCCCTGAGCTCACTATGTAGCCCCGACAAGCCTTCAACTCAGCAATCCTCCTGTCTCTGCCTCCCAAGTGCTGGGATTACAAGCGTGAGCCACCACACCCAGCACTGTGGTATGTGGTATTGATTGCTGATGGGCGTGAGTCACCACGCCCAGCATTGTACATGGTTACTGGGATCGAACTCAGGGCCTTGCGCTTGCGAGGAAGGCACTGGAACCACTAAGCTAAATCTCTGGCCCAAACCCTGAATTCTTTTTGCAAAATCTAAAGTGTTGACAAAGAAATATGGTATCAGAGTAAGGCAGGTGGACTTGCCTCAGAACGTAGAATGGGACGCAGTGTTGGATGTTTTTAATGTGTTAAAGAAATTAAATGCTAGTTTAAAAATTTTAAGGTACAAAATAATTTAATCCTCACAATACTATAGATTGGTTATTTTACCCTGATTTTAGAGGTAAGAAGGTGAGGTACAGTGGAGCTAAGGCATATGGTCAAGAAGGACTTGACCCAAGCAGCCTAACGTGAAAACCAAACTCTTCCCTACAGTAAGAGAATGCAGCCTGGACAAAGAGAACATTCCACCTTCTTACTCTGTTGGTTGATTTATGGCCAGAGATAGGATACATATTATAAGCGAATCATAGTGCTTCTGAAAAAGATGAAGGGAAACACTCCCTTCAGACCTCTAAGATACTACGGGTTAGAAGTAAAGGTGAATGGATCATCAGCCATCAACATAAAAGCCTATATTCAACAGAACATAATAAAGCTAAGTGAAAAGCAAAAGATTGGAGCACCTGTATGTGTACGAACAAAAAAGAGAATGGCTACATTTTGGCTCTAGCTTGGTTCCTGTATCTGTTCCTTCTATTCTGTGAGTTATGCTAGCATCCTTTCCAGTAATTAAAGAAACTACATAGTTTTCCCACTTAATGCTATTTTGAGTCGTATTTCCAGCCTTTACAACTAAGTCTTAAAACAACAAAAAATACCCAAAGCTACAGGATGTGATTATTTGTACATACGGAGAGTTAACCAACTTCTTTTATCATTAAAAAAGAGTAAGTAGGCCGGAGGGTTAGCGCAGTGGTTCCGGCACCTGCCTCGCAAGTGCAAGGTCCTGAGTTCGATCCCCAGTAACCACATATAATGCTGGGTGTGGAGACACGCCCACCAACAATCAACGCCACATACCACACTGCAGGACATGGTGGCTCACGCCTGTAATCCCAGCACTCGGGAGGCAGAGACAGGAGGATTGCTGAGTTCGCGGCGGCTTGCCTGGGCACTATAGTGAGCTCAGGGCCAGCCTGAACTACAACGTGGGCTAGAGATTTAGCTCAGTGGTTCCAGCGCTTCCCTAGCAAGTACAAGGTGCCTGGTTCAATCCCTGGTAACCACACACAACAATACCGGGTGTGGTGACTCATGCCCACCAACAATCAGTAGCACATATCATGATGCCTGGTGCGGTGGCTCATGCCTGGGACCCCAGCACTCAGCAGGGAGAGGCAGGGGGATTGCTGAGTTCAAGGCTTGCCTGAGCTACATAGTGAGCTCAGGGCCAGCCAAAACTATAAAACAAGACCCTGTCTCAAAAAAAAAAAAAAAAAAAGGAAGGTCAAGCATGGTGGTGCACAGTTGTAATCCCAACACTAAACTGAGGCAAGGATTGCAGTGAGTTCAAGGCCAGATCGGATGACACAGCAAGACCTTGACTCAGAAAATTAGGAAATGAAAAAAAAGGTAAATGAATGTCAACTTACATGACCAGTGAGGCCTACATAGAATAGCAATTATGGACAAGTCTCTATTCTACAATCTCTCTAACAGCTTCCACATTTCATTTTTCACTATTACATTCAGCTTCCTATGACACTATATATTTTGTTTACTGTGTTCCCCACATAGAATATAAGGCTCTGAAAGCAGGATTGTCTTATTTCTTCATTGTGATATACTCCTACAATACTGCATGGCTGAGTAGGCAATTAAATATTTGTTGAATGAATTTCTGGAACATTAAGCAGTCATTAAAAATGTTACAAAAGGGTCAGGATTTAGCTCAGTGGCACCACATGCACCTCACAAGCATAAGGTTCTCAATTCGATCCCTAGTACTAGAAAAAGAAAACAAAACAAAGATGGCAAACATTTTAAAAAATTTAATATGAAGTTAAAAACTGAAGTGAAAAGTATGTTATCAAAGATGAAATCACAAAAAGAAATAAGATATTTTTCACTGAATGGTAACAAAAATATGGAAAAATCTGTGGAATTCAGCTAAATCAATTCTTGGAAGAAAATGTATACCTGAATATTTTGTATTAGAAAATCAGAAAAATGTAAAATATAGAAAAGTGTTCCAAATTCTGTATCTAAAACATACATACAACACACACATTTTTTTCTGGTTACTTCCAGTAGTAAGATTATAATCACAGTTTCTTCTACACAATTTTTTGTATTGGTCTCTTACTTTGTATCTTAATATTCTTACTCTCTGAATCCATCCTTACTCTCTTCTCAATTTATATTCATCTCTGAGTAACCATTCATTTTTAAGATCCTCTAATAGTCTCCAAATTGACGATTTCTTAATTCCTTGTAATTTCTTACATTAGAGATGCATATTTCTAAACTATCTTAAGGATGCTTCTACCCAGGTGAAAATCCTATAGCTACTCAAATTTAGCAGACCTAAAATAGCTCATCATTATCGCCCAAAATATGTCCTCTCCATTTATTTATTTATTTATTTTGCTTTTGAGACAGGGTCTCACTTTGTAGTTCAGGCTGGCCCTGAGCTCCCTATGGTGCCCAGGCAAGCCGCCGCGAACTCAGCAATCCTCCTGTCTCTGCCTCCCGAGTGCTGGGATAACAGGCGTGAGCCACCACGTCCGGCATTGTGGTATGCGGCGTTGACTGTTGGTGGGCATGCCTCCACGCCCAGCATTATATGTGGTTACCGGGGATGGAATTCAGGACCTTGCGCTTGCAAGGCAGGCGCTGGAACCACTGAGCTAACCCTCCGGCCCATTTACCTCTATTTTTACTTTGTGTGTGTCAAACCCAGAACTCCCCACAAGCCAAGCAAGCCCTCTACCACTGAGCTACATCCTCAGTTCTTTCTAAATTTTAAGATACAGTGTTTCACTAAATTGCCCAGGCTGGCCTCAAATTTAATATCCTCCTACCTCAGCCTCCCAAGCAGCTGGATTACAAACAAGAATGTAACATCACACATAGCTTTTTTTTTTTTTTTTTGAGACAGTCTCGCTTCAGGCTGGCCCTGAGCTCACTATGTAGCCCAGGCAAGCCTCAAATTCAGCAATCCTCCTCGCTCTGCCTCCCTAGTGCTGGGATTACAGGCATGAGCCACCACACCCAGTACTGTTGTATGTGGTTACCCAGGATCAAACCAGGGATCTTGCTCTTGCTAGACAGGTGCTGGAACCACTGAGCTAGGGCCCCATAGCTCCATTTTTTTTTTTTTTTTTTGAGACAGGGTCTCACTTGTAGTTCAGCCTAGCTCTGAGCTCACTATGTAGCCCAGGCAAGCCTCCAACTCAGCAACCCTCCTGTCTCTGCCTCCCAAGTGCTGGGATTATAGGCGTGAGCCACCACGCCCGGCCCATAGCTCCATTTTTTTTTTTTTTTTTTGAGACAGGGTCTCGCTTTGTAGTTCAGGCTGGCTCTGAGCTCACTATGTAGCCCAGGCAAGCCTCGAACTCGGCAATCCTCCTGTCTCTGCCTCCCGAGTGCTGGGATTACAGGCGTGCGCCACCACGCCCGGCCATAGCTCCATTTTTAATAGTGGTTAAAGATATTGCTATGTACCCTAGTTCTTAATTATCAATTAATTATCTATCACTTCTGATGAAATTTCAATCAAATCCAACTTCTCTCCTTCAACAACATGATGATTTCAATTTAGGCATCTTCTACAAATTAACAAGGGTTTTACCTTATTTTCCTGTTACTAATTCTCTCCTAAATTTAATCCTGATCAGAGTTGTTTACAGTTAAAAAGCTAAGCACTACACTACTAGAGAAGGCAGTCACCCATGTAAACTATGATTGCAATGATGCCCCAAGCCTGATCATCATACTGCGAGGCTTTCAAACTTGGTTATACCAAAGACAGCACTATAATATCCTTCAACATTTGGCCCAATTTTCTTCTCTAGCTTTAATATTCATCATTTTTCCAGGCACAAAACAATTGGTATATACTTTTCAACATGCCCTATCAAAATCCTAGGTGTCTTGGTTTTTTTTTTTTAGTCTGTAGTGCCTTCTGAATAAAAATTCTAAATCTTTGAAATCAGTTGCCTTCCTTTAGGAGCCATTCTTTTAGGCTACCCTGGACGGTTACCTCACTAAGCATTTCCTTATCAATCCTACAATACTATGCAAGAACAGGCAGTGTTGTTCTCTTAACACTTATAATGCCTCAGCTTCTCACCTGTTTACTAATACTACACTCTCCATATGCATTATTACAATTATTAAAGTAAACAAAAGCAAATTTTTTTAAGAAAAGTTATGTTTACCTGGTCAACTCAAGTTTAATAATGTAGCAGATGATACTTTTAGGGTGACCACTTTTATTTCCCAGTTTCTGGTGCTTAAACCTTTGAAAAGTTCCCTCCACTAGAGTGTAAACCAGACATAACTTGCCTCTAACCACAGGAAATGCAGCAAAGGCAAAGGGTTGGGCACGGCCTAACAATTATATAGATAGATGCAGCAGGAGTCCGCTTTTCTCTCTCTCCTCTGTTGGCTTTGAAGTAGGCTGCCATGAACTTAACAGCCACAAGCAAATGAATTCTACTACACAATCTGAAAGAGTCTGGAAGCTAATCCCTTTCCAGTTGAGTTGTAGGTAAAAATGTAGTCTTAGCCAGTACCTTGAATGGAGTCTCTCAGAGGACCCAGACTCTTGGCCCACAGAAGCAAAGAAATGTAGTTTCTGCTTTATGTAGCTAAATTCATAGTAATCTGATAAAGAGCAGCATAGAAAATAATTAGAACCTAAGATATTTCTGAACCCTTTATTCACACAAAGGGCTATATTTTCTCCCATTTCTTAACACATAAATATCAAATGAACTGAGTACATGCAAAACTAAAACTGACAAACATTTCCTTTATACAGTGTTCAAGAGTATTTACCTAAAACTAAATTTTAGAAAGTATTCTGCTACAAAAAACTGTCCTTTATTAAAACACACCTGCCCATATTTCTAATTTTAAATATATTCAGTGTATGTAGTAAGTATACTCACATAATTTTCCTTTTAAGCACAAAATGTATAAGAAATATGAAAAAATTTATACTAAACTAAGGATACTGATACCCAGAAATAACCTACTTAATGGTCACTAGGCAAAGCAATCAATTGGGGGATTTGCTGGCAATGGAGACACCATGTCAGTAAAATAAGAGAGCTTTTTCTCCAGCAGGAACTACAGCATCCAGCAAAGAATCCAGGTACAATACTTAGGTCAAGCTGCTCTCAGATCAGATAGGGACTTGTGTACTTCACTACTCCTCTGTCCAGCCCACTCTGACCTTGCAGTCAAGGTATAGTACTTTAAAAAAAAAAAAAAATCCCAAAGCAAAATCTGCCATGACAGAGGCCACACTTTAGAATGCAACAAGTTATCCACTGTGGTATTTAAAGACAGATGAGATTACAAGCAAGAAACATTAACCACCAAAGTTCCTTTTCAGAGGTGGTAGGGATGGTAATTAAAAGTATCATTTTGCCTAGGATACAGCAGTCAGATAATCCTCTTCTGCCACTCTCCATAAGTCTACAACTTAATAAAAGAACATTGAGGAATACAAAGCATGTTAATTACAGTATCCAAAACTCAAGTACTTTGATACTTAATTTTGCTGAGAAGCAATGATTGAGAACAATTTGATAATGCGTAACTAAAGATCTGCACCATAAAACCTCACATCTACTTTGAAAATTAAGAGAAATAAATCTTCCTGTAAATACAGATCTTACCTAACACAGTTAGTTACCCACGCTGCTTCAATGCAAAGAAAGAGGTTTCTTAACAGAAGGTAACTGAATAAAAATAAAACTAGACTACTGAAATACTCATAATCAAACCACACCCAAACAAACTCAAGATAATTAGGCAGCCCAAAGTAGCACAGTACTGCTGCTGGTTGACTCTCTTAAATTAATTCACTTTACACTTTAATTTCCAGTCCTGGATACATTCTAGAAATCCACATAATTTCTCTAGAAATAACTTTCTTTCACTGGTATATTTTCATCATCTAATTCACCTCTACATCATGTTAAACTAATGAAGGCTATTTTATTATTTGATATTAATTGTTTTTATGAACATCAGCAAACAAGGGAAAAAATACAGACATAAAATAAAGTCAACCAAATTCTAAGATACTGCACCAGGGATTTTAAATATTAGCCTATGCCATTAAAGACCTATTTTATTTTTGTTTTTGAGGCAGGGTCTCATTAAATAACCCAAACTGGAGCTATACTCATGATGAAGTCCAGCCTCAGCCTCTCAGGTGCTGGTATAATAAGCATGCATTGATATGCCTGGCTTAAAGACCAATTTTAAAATAAAAATGATGGACAATATTAGTAGTAATCAAGAGAGAGCATCTGTTTATTTTACAAGTATTAAACTCACCCTTCTGGAAAAAGCAAGAAAACAATAAAGACCTATTTCACGTAAAAACTCCGGTAAAAATTCTAGTCTGGTCTAAGGATTTCATTCTAGGAAATTTCTGCAAACTGGAATACATAGATTAGGGACCTGTCTTCCAGTTCTCTGGGAGACATAATTAAGAATATATATAGCGTGGGCCGGAGATTTAGCTCAGCGGTTCTGGTGCCTGTCTCCCAAGCAGAAGGCCGTGAGTTCGATCCCCGGAAACCACATACAATGCTGGGCGTGGTGACTCACGCCCACCAGCCATCAATACCACACACCACAGTGCCGGGCGTGGTGGCTCAGGCCTGTCATCCCAGCACTCAGGAGGCAGAGACAGGAGGATTGCTGAGTTTGAGGCTTGCCTGGCTTACATAGTGAGCTCAGGGCCAGCCTGAACTACAAAGCGAGACCCTGTCTCAAAAAAAAAGAAAAACAGGGCCGGAGGGTTAGCTCAGTGGTTCCGGCGCCTGCCTCGCAAGCGCAAGGTCCTGAGTTTGATCCCCGGTAACCACATATAATGTTGGGCGTGGAGACACACCCACCAACAATCAACACTGCATACCACAGTGCCAGACATGGTGGCTCATGCCTGTAATCCCAGCACTCGGGAGGCAGAGACAGGAGGATTGCTGAGTTCGCGGCGGCTTGCCTGGGCACCATAGTGAGCTCAGGGCCAGCCTGAACTACAAAGCGAGACCCTGTCTCAAAAAAAAAAAAAGAAAAACAAAACAACTACAAAAAAAAGAATATATATAGCCAAAACATATGTCCAATGAAGCAAAACATTAAACCACCAAAAATACCCTTCTTCAATTTTATCAATTATAGAATTACTAATTAACTTGCTACACTCAGATTAAAAAAGAAATCAAAAAAAGTGGTACAAGGTTTTTACAAGAGAAAATAATTTTAAATCTTAGTAGTACCATTTTTCTTATTAGGAAACTAATCAATTATTTTATAAAATTACAGTAAGAACTATTAATTTAGAAATACTATTTTTCTCATTTTCAAATGAATTTCATTATATATGCCTAAATATTGTTTGTAACTTAATAAACATAACATACAATAAAAGTGAAGTCAATGTAAAGTGCAACCAAGTTTAATTTTTAAAACAATAAGGTTCATCATCTACCTCCCTAACTCAGAATTGAGAAATATGCTTATTGTTTTTTTCATGAACTCATCCACTGAAATACAGGTAAAAAATTCCTAAACCAATGCTGCTAAAAGATTAGTTTTTACATAAGTCTATTCCATCTCTCTGGCTCAAGGATTTAAGGTCATGGTCCCTGATCTGATCCTCTTATTTAAGTACAGGCAATTTTTCTGATCATCTTCCAGAAACCTTCCTCTATTGAGGTTTCTCATGTAAAATCAGGAAAATATGGAAAATCGAATGATAGTTTTCTCAAATGTCCCAATAACACATAATAGAATTTTCTAAAAACTCATTGAAGAGAAAAAGTTAAATTCACAGCACACAGTGGAAGCCAGAAGATGAGTGCTTCATTCTCTACAGAGACCTACCTATGAAAGAATGCCACAAGTTCCTCAGTTTCACTGTCCTTCCAGTATTCCTACTCCAGCAGCACTAAGAACTATATGGATATTGCACAAAACCTATGAATTTAGATTTTTTTTTTTTTTGAGACAGGGTCTCGCTTTGTAGTTCAGGCTGGCTCTGAGCTCACTATGTAGCCCAGGCAAGCCTCGAACTCAGCAATCCTCCTGTCTCTGCCTCCCGAGTGCTGGGATTACAGGCGTGAGCCACCACGCCCGGCTGAATTTAGATTTTTTTTAAAAAAAGAATTGCTTTACTTCCAACTTTAAGCAATGAGACCCTTTCTACTTCCTAACTTATAATGAATATCTTAATAGTCAAGTGTTTGCCCCTAGTTTGAATGGAATGTATTTACTTTAATGAACTCATACAAATATACTTTGCCAAGGAAAATTATGCTCTTTAAACATAGTAAAAATGACTGTAAGTAATTGAAGAAGATAAAGTCAAGTGCTGTCCCATCCTAAATGTTCAAAGTAGTATTAAAAAAAAGGGGAAAACTAAACATCACATTCTTTTTTAACTTAACGCTAGTCAGAATACATGAATTACATACCAAATATTCCACTTATCAACTCCCACTCAAAGTTCTTACACTCATAAGTACATGAATAGTCATAAAAATGAAGGGGATAGTGTTTTCACTGCACTTCTGTGTTCCACTGTGAATTTAGTATCAGACATCAAAGCAATGGTACAGGGACATTTACCTTCTATGTGTAAAGAAGGTAGTCTAGAGCAGCATAAAGACACTGAGAGCTCACTGTCCTCAGAATAAGTCACCCTATTTCCACACTTCAAAAACACATTATTTTGCGATTCAAAGTCCTTTTCACAAGTGACTTTTCCCTAGCTCTAACCAACACTGCTCTGCAAAAGGGGTCAAATGCTGCACCTTGTGAGAGAGTTGTGATCATTTTCATAGTCTCCTTGAGAGGTGTTCTCTGCTGTTAAACTCTTCTGCTAAGCAGAATGGACATTAACTGTTACGTAAAGTGGCAGTTTACTGGGGTTAAAAACACACTTCCCATTAACACATGCATGAACATATTCATACGAGGTAGGTCTGACTATTTACAGAGCCTTGTGGGTTATCGCTTTATATTAAAGTCGGTTCAAAGAGGAAAACTTCCTCCTTTCGCAAATACTCAAAACGTCCATTTGACTTTTGGCCTTTAAAACTGCTCTCCACTAAGTCCCCAGATGGAACTACATTTAGCAACGGGTCTCCTGCTGACTTCCTGGTACTGAAAACCACAACCACGAGGGCTGCGCTTCGTAGGTTTGTTTTACAACAATGCTTGCTCCAAGTGCCTCACTGGAAAAAAAAGGACTTTGCCTACTGGTGAGCCCGGCCCCTGGGAGGGCGCTCGGGATGCGCCCGGGTGGCCGCGGTGCTGTAGGATTAAGCGACTCAGTCTCCCTCCCAGGAGGAGCGGGGCGCACCCCGCTCAGAGAGAAAAAGCCGAGGGTGAAGATTTTCGCAAGGCCAGCTGCCGCGGGGAGGGGGCCGTACCTCCAAACATGTGAGGCGAGAGGTGCGCCGGGAGCGAGCCGATCACCAGGCGCGGCCCGGCGGAGCCCCCGCCCGCCGGTCGGTCCCTGCCGCCGCCGCCGCCGCCGACGCCGCCGCCGCCGCCGCCGTCCTCGGGGCTGCTGTGCACGGAGTCCTGCGAGCCGTACGGGCCGCTGCTACTGTTGGGAATACTGACGCGGGTCCCCGAAGCCACGCTGCCCACGGCCCCGCCGAGAGAGCGGCTGCGCGGGGCCGCCGGAGCCGCCGAGGCCGCTGCCGCACCACCAGAAGCTCCGGGCTGGGGTGCGCCGGACACCTGAGGCGGAAGCCTGGTCGCGGCCCGCGCCCCGCCGCCGCCCGCGTTCCCCTCGCGCGCTCCGCTGCTGCCGGAAGGCAGGTCCGAGCCCGAGTACGCGCGGGTTCGGCCGTTAGCGGCCGCCGGGCCGCTTTGCTTGGCGCCCATGTCCGCCCTGCTGCGGGCCGGCCCGCAGGGGTCCCCGCTCGTCCAGGGCCGGCCCGGGGCGCTGTCCTCCTCCGGGCGAGGCGAGGCGAAGCGGAGAGGAGGCCCGGCCGCAGGCGCCGCGCTGCTCCGGCGGGCGCCGGCTCAGGTGGCGGTTTCGGTTCTGGTGCGCCGCGACGGGCCGCTGCCGCTCTCTCCCGCCGCGCTCTGCGCCGCCGGCCTCGGCACCGCCTCCTCCCGGGCGGCTGCCGCTACCGCCGCCATCCTCTGGCTCCCACGGCGGCTCGCGGGTGAGTGGGAGGCGCCCGCCTAGACTCCGTCGGGGCCACCTTCCCTCCGCCCTCGGCCGCCCAGCTATGATGAACCGAGCAAGAAGAAAAACGGGCGACGCGTGAGGAAACGACGAGGAGGCGGGCGGGGCAGCGCGTGCTTTCCAGCAACCGTCGCCTGGCTCCGCGCGCCCTCAAGGCGCCAGGGACCCGGCCCAGACGCTGGGGTTGTCCGTGAGGGGAGGGTCCCAGGCCTCAGCACCCGAAGGTCAAAAGCCGGCGCAGCCCCAACTGCGGCCTGGCCTGACTGTTTGGGTGGTGCGTGCTGACCCCGCCCCACCACCTCGCGCCTCCCTACAGATTGGCTCTGACCTGCCTAGCCCCGCCTTCCAAATACGAGGCCTACCCACCCGACTCCGCCTAGCTAAGGTATAGCTGTACGGTAGGTGCGGCCAACCGCGGACTCGATGATGGACAGGTCGGTGGCCCCACCCTCCTAGCCATAGCGCTCCCCCTCTACAGAAATGCCCAAGCGGATTGGAGAGAAGGGGTCCCTGGGGCGCCAATCAGAAGGCGTCCGTTCTTCCCCCACGTGGCCTGCTGACGCCGGGAAGAGCGGTCTCTTTTACCTTTTCCTGATTTGGCTTGTGAGTGGCTGTGTCTTGAGTCCCCCGCCTTTGGGTTTGGGTCTGCATTTCTCTTCTGCACGCTCAGATTTTTTTAAATTTAGAAGCTCACTGACTGTGATGATAAAAAGAATTGCGAAAACAAAAGAGATGAATTAGGCTTGCTTACTTACTCCCTTGAAAGACTTCGACCCAAGGAAGCTCAAAACTGGAGGAACCAAGGAATGATAAACCAGCCTGACCTTCTGTAGGGTAAAAACTAAGGTGCGGAGTGACGGGCCCTGGTGGCACATCGTGCCAGTAACCCCCACCACTTAGGAGGCTGGGCTGAGGCAGGAGGATTGCCCAAGTTCAGCAAGTTTGAGGTCAGAGGAGCCTTGAACTACACAGCAGGACCTTGTCTCCGAAAACAAAACCAACCAAAACTGAATGAAGTGCATAGAGCTGCCACGGACTCCACACCTGGCTTTAGGCCTAATACCAAATTAAATTATGTATAGAAAGCAAGTGTATTTTACTTCTTTTGACTTTAGTTTTTAAAGCCTGGAATGCTTACATTAAATTCCCATCGCACCCGCAGCTTTAAAATCCTGCAATTTTTCTAAAAAAGAATATAATGATATCGTTTGCTCATTCCTAGCAGAAACACACAGCATAAGTCTAGGTAAAGGACAGCCTACTTTAACCCTCTCACTTTAAAAATGCCTGATATGTCATCCACATGAAACAATAGTAAGGGGTTCTTCTGCACAATCAAATAATTTTTTCACATAGCTGTCACTCTTTGAAAAGGTATAGGAATCAAGTTTTTTTTTTAATTGAATTCTTTATTGGTAAAGGAATCAAGTTTTTAAACAGAAGTACATCCCATGTGGTGTCACAGAGCTATAGTCCAGTCCCAGTTTGTCGGGAGACTGAGGCAGGAGTGGGGAACCAGCCTGGGGAACAAGGAAAGATCTCATCTCAAAAAATGGATATATGCATATGAGATATGTATGTGTTATATATAATATGTATATATAATTTGGAAATTTTATGTTTATATATATATATATATATATATATAAAATGTTTGTGTGTGTTTAAAGCTTTTGTAGGGTGTCATGTTCATATGTGTCCACCATTTGGTAAGGCATCTTTGAGATGGTCCTTGGCACTCAACTCCTGTTCCCAGCATCACAGGCCTCAAGTGTTCCAACTCGGTGCTATGTGACAACTGACAGCTCCTTCCTAGAAATGCTCAAGGTGTTATCGTTAGACTTCAAAACAGCAGGCTTCACATTATGTTCCAGTGCCTCATATACTGCCAGGCACTCAGGGCAGTGCCCTAAATGTTCAGTAAATGAGTAATCCTTATACCTTCACCAGTGCCACTGAAATGATTCTTTGGAAATGCATTCAAGAATATACCATGGAAAGAAAAAAATTGATGGTTAAAAAAAAAAAAGGAAACAAAGCTTATGTATATAGGGGCAGGGGGGGTGGTAGGGGAAGAGAAAAATGAGAATTGTGTTATATAATGTTACAAATTCTTAATATGGTGTGTAATTGTGATGTGTATATATAATATACCAATAACATGTACCAATTAAAAAAAGAATGTTCCATGTTCTTACTGTCCTCAACATCTCCCGTGGTGTGGCTGCTCTTTGCATCTCCTCTCTGGGTGGAATTTCTTTCCCTATAGGATTCTGGAAGTATAAAATTTTGGCCATCTCTTCATTTCTTGGCCTGGACCCCTCTCACCTCAACCCTTTTATCTCTTTCCAAATTGTAATCCCTATGAAGATGACAGTGCATTTTATTGTCAACCAAACTACCTGACTCCATTTTAAATTTGTAGCTTCTGGGGGGCTGTAGGGAGGGCAGAGAAATGGGAAAAATGAGAATCAAGATACATCATGTACAAGTACAAATTCCCAGTGAGGAATGTGATTATAATGTATACCTAAAATGTACCAATAAATTGAAAAAAAACTAAAATACACAGCTTAATTATTTTTCCCTGTTTTCAAAAATTAAAAGTGTCATTTCATCCCAATGAGCACGCACAAGTAAACACATCCATGTACCAATGAAACAAGTTGCCCATGGCATTCATTTCCTTTCCTACTGTACTCTGATTTTCTTTTATAAAATACTGGTCACTGCCCACTGAATTGATTGCACAACCCACTAATGGATTGTAATCTGCAGCTTGACAAATGATAGTCTAAATCAATGCATTGAAAACTTCATTGCACAAAGGAATCATCTGGATACTTTGCTAAAGCAGACCACTGGACTCTGCCCCTAGTGCTTCTCATTCCGTAGCTCTGGGTTAGGCCTCAAGAATTTACATCCTGAGAAGCTGAGGATGATGCTGGAAATCTCGGGTCACTTTTGGAGAAGCACTGGTCTAGTTGATTCTTTCCTGTCCAGGAGCAGAACTGTTGTTTTAATGTCTCAATGACTCTTTAAAGACCAAAACTCCACCTCTAAAATTTCTAATCTTTGAAGGATTTTCTTCTTGTTCCTGGGAGTCTAACCAGAGCCTTGAACATGTTAGGCAAGCACTGTGACCAATCCTGAGATTTTGTGTTAATATACTTTTCTTCCTTATTACATGGCTAAATGATATCTTGATCAGAGGATTTAGGAGTTTGGAATTATTTTGAACATACTGTTGAGGTTGACAAAATTACTGCCCCCAAGTCCACCAAATTGTGTGCTTCTCCACAAAAATACTAGTTTTAATATCAGTTGGGGTGAATCTCTTTGATTTTTATTCTCTTTTGTGCTCTTCTTCCATCTGTTTCTCCCATATCCTAAACCTATGTTGGATCAGACCTCTGAAGAGTTGCCCAGACCAAAAGCTTTATCACATTCCCTAGGTTGAGCCCCACCTCCTGAAAGGGGCTCTCCTATAGACAGCAACAGCCCACATAAGGAGTCGAATTTAGGGCTTCCCATGTGCCACTCAAGCACTCTACCACTTAGATACATCCCCAACCCTTTTCATTTTATTGTGAGACAGTAAATTGCCCAGGCAATTGTTCCTTCTGCCTCAACCTCACAAAAAGCTGAGATTTTAAGCTTGCCCCACAGTGCTGGCTCAGCCCTCCAATGTTTTGCTAGCATTCACCATCCTACTTTTTCTCTCAGTATAGTTTTCAAAAGATGGCCAGAGTTTTTCCCTTTAGGAAAAACAAACCAAGTGTGGTGGCAAACCATGTGTAACCTCAACACTCTGGGAGGCTGAGGGGATCATAAATTCAAACCCAACCTGAACAAATTCAATGATTTAGGAAGACCCTGTATCAAAGAAAAAAAAA
>PVIC010022222.1:0-27850 GCA_004025085.1 Thryonomys swinderianus | reverse complement strand
GCAAGCGCAAGGACCTGAGTTCGATCCCCGGTTACCACATATAATGCTGGGCGTGGTGGCTCACACCTGTAATCCCAGCACTCGGGAGGCAGAGACAGGAGGATTGCTGAGTTCGCGGCGGCTTGCCTGGGCACCATAGTGAGCTCAGGGCCAGCCTGAACTACAAAGCGAGACCCTGTCTCCAAAAAGCAAAAAAAAACCCAAAAACAAACAAACAAACAAAAAAAACAAAAAGACATTTACCAGATAGCACACTAATGACTCAATTTAATGCCAGCTTACCACCTTACTTGCAGTTATTTGGCCTTGTATTTGGAAAAAATAGAAAATTCAGAAAGGAAATAATAGGTGACTTGATCTATATTAGGAAGTAGTCATAATATCTACATATTGAATCACTATGAATCAGTACTTTATTCCTTACTGGGAGAGAAATTAAAATCAGTTTACGTTTCCTTTGACTGTGAAACTACCTAAAATTACATAATTTTCAATGAGTCTCTTAAATATTAACCAAGGACATAGGTTTAACCTTTGTTTAAGTCTGTGACACCCTGCAATTCAGTTTCTCCATCTGGAAAGTGAGGTGGGGCCTGGAGATAACTCAGTGGTAGAGAAATTTGCCTCATACTTGGAAGGTCCTGGGTTCAATCCCCAACACTGCTTTAAAAAAAAAAATTCCCATGATTGGAGGACTACTGAGTGTGAAGGCTAAATGAGATATATGAGATATACATGAACGTTAATCTGCATACCTCAAATTATATGAGCTCCTAACGCAGTTGCTGACTCAAATCTCAGCCTTCAGGGGACCCGCAGAGCCAGGACACGCTGATAGAAGCCGCGAACGGATTTCCGACCTTCACAAAGGCTCTGCTGCCTTCCTCAGAGACACAGCTGAGCCTGCGTAAATCCGAGAAAGTGTCCCCGAGCGGTCCCGCCAAGAGCTACAGTTCGTCCCTGTCCAGCACGGACTGCATGACAGCTCCTCCCAGAACCCCGAGCCCCAGAATGTGCGGCAGAAGGCCCCGGGGCACATTCCCGAATGCCCACCGGTTTCATTTGGTCCTCTCCAAAGCACCCAGCGGGGATCTCTTGGAAAAACATGCCGACTTCTTTTCTAACAAACAATTGCCATTCACCCCACGCACTTTAAAAACCGAAGCAAAATCTTTCCTGTCCCAGTATCGGTACTATACCCCTCCCAAAAGAAGAAAGGGTTTTGCAGATCCGCGGGTAAAAGCTGAAATGCAGACTGAATTAAGCAGGTAAGGCACGGAACAATCAGTAGGAACTCTGGGAAGCTAATGAAATCTAGCTCAGCAATACTCCTTGCTTTCTCTTGTATACCTTTATGTCCAGCTTGAGGCCTGGTAATGCCCTTCGACCAGAAAGACCACTTTTAAATGTGTCCTCAAGGCTATCGGAGTAATTGTTGAAAAAATACATACCTATTAAATTTGTCAAATTTGGGGCTGGAGATTTAGCTCAGTGGTTCCAGTGCCTGCCTAGCAAGCACAAGGTCCTGAGTTCAGTCCCCATACCACAGTACCCTGCATGGTGACTCACACCCACCAGCAATCAGTACCACATACCACAGTGCTGGCCATGGTGGCTCACGCCTGTCATCCCAGCACTTGGAGGCAGAGGCAGGAGGATTGCTGAGTTGGAGGCTTGCCTGGGCTGCATAGTGACATAAGGGCCAGCCTGAACTAAAAGCAAGACCCTTCCTCAAAAAAAAAAGTCAAATTCTTTAAAAGGTGGAGGGTGTGTATATTACTATTTTGAAACTACCTCTTGAACTTTTGAATCTCTTTATATATTACACTTTCATGGAATCTAAATTGTCATGAAGTAGCATTTGTGTAAATATGTACATTGATTTGTTTTTGTGGTACCAGGGATTGAACTCTGGTCCTTGTGCTTCCAAGGTAGTCGTGGTACCACTTGAGCTAAATCCCCAGCTACATTGATTTGTTTTTAAAATGACAAAATAGTAGAGGAAGAAAACCCAGTCTTTTACCCCACTGTCCCTGAGCTCCCTAACCTATGCCTAATAATTCCTGTAGCTACAGCTGTCCAGGAATAATGTAACCAGCTGAGATAATGGCTGGAAATTAAGTATGATTTCCTCAGTGATATTTTTACTTGTATTCATGCTACATGGTAAATACTTATTAAAAGTTTGTGAAGTGATTAGAGAAACATATAAATCTTATAATGTTAAATAAATTGTCCGGTTTTAGCAAGTGAAATCCTTGTATGTGGGTATAGGTAAGAGCTACAATATTTTCAAGCAAATTTATGTATCTAATCAAAAGCTAAGGAACCTATGATAGCACTTGTCACATGAGAGAAATGAGGAGGGCAAGTACAGTACATCATACCCTTTTATGATTACGTTCATGGATGTTACAAAGATAATCCCCATTTCACCTCCTGTTGTATATATTTAACTGAAATTAATTGCTATTTAAGCATTTTATAAAAATAAATGAATGGATCTCATTTTAGATTTGAGGTTATTTTAAGACAAAGCTTGTCATCACAGTTTATATTTTGAAGGAGTAACAATCATTCCTTTAATATTACAGTTTTAATTCTGATTTGGAAACATCTGAGGTTAAGAAACAGACAGATTCAGCAAGGAACACAAAGCAGGTAATAACTACGGGGTTTTTCTGTGTTGCCACTTCTGCCCTGCAGATGCTTTACATGGGATATGTGTAGCTGTTGGGACCGTGAAGAACAATCTCTTAGTGGCAGTTGGCGTGTGGAGTACAGCCGGGACGCAGAGGGCTGGCCTGCTCACAAATGGTGGCAGCTCCCAGAACGGCGAACCGGATCCTACCAAACCCAGAAAATCCTTTGTTACATACGGCATCTAGATGGTTGGCTGGCTGGACAGATAAATGAATGAGTAAAATAGATAAAGTTCTATCTTCAGATGTCAGGCCTGAGCTAGGCAAGGTGGTAGGCACCGTTAGTGCCAGCTGTGCTGTAAAACGAGGCAGGAGGACTGCCCAAGGCCCCGGGCAGTGCAGTCAGACCTCATCTCAAAGTACCGCGTAAGGAGCAGTCAGGCCAGCCTGGGCTATGTAGTAAGTTCACACCCAGTCTGTGCTGTATAGAGCAAGATCGTGCTTAAAAAAAAAAAAAAACAGATTCAGGTGATTGTGAATAAGATACAGTAACGCTGAGTTTCCTCCTTTACTGAAGCGAGCCGAAGGCGTTAGGTTTCCATCGCAGCCCTTAACAGCTGTCTTACATAGGGCCCGCCCCTCGAGCTCCGGGACGAAACCCTTATCCTCTGAGAGCCAAGTGTCCTCAACTAGCAAAACTGTTATTAACCTGGAGGCTCATTGGGAGGACTAAAAAAATGCAGGTAAAGTTCCCAGCCTGGTTGGGGGCGCAGTCGATGGGAGCTGTTACTAACAAGTTTGATGAAGCGTTAGCTCTACAGGTAACTGAATAAGCCAAAACTGAAGAAGTCCCTCCTGCAACGTGCTCTGGAAGTTCACCCCCAGTCCCTCAAGGCCAGGGAGGCCCCCAGTGTTGGCAGCTGACCTGAGGGCGACTGTAGGAGGTCCGCATTTTAAGCACACTCCTAAAACTGTAAGGTGCTTTACATAAGCGAAGTCTAGTAACAAAGGTAAACGCCTGGCCCAGGAGGAAGTGTCCCATGGATAAGCTGCCCTTACTTTGTCTCTTAATCTCACTGTTCACACTGCCAGTGTTACCGCTGCTTCTACACATTGACACACTGATATTTGAAACACGTGGGATATTGAATAATGGTCTTTTTCTCAAATTTACTTAAAGGTTGTAAATTTGCTGCATTTTTTCTTTATGCTTATTTGTGATGACTTTTTTCTTTTTTGAGACAAGTGTTTCGCTTTGTAGTTCAGGCTGGCCCCGAACTCACTGTGTAGCCCAGGCAAGCCTTGAACTCACAGCAATCCTCCTGCCTCTGCCTCTTGAGTGCTAGGATTTCAGGCATGAGCTGCCATGCCTGGTGCTGTGTTATATGGTAACAGGGATTGAACTCAGGACCTTGCAGTTGGCAGGCAAACACTGGAACCACTGATTTAGATCCCTGGCCCTATTTGTGATGACTTCTAACTTAATGTCACTTAAAATATTGGTCATTAAAATACAAGAAATTGTTTAGAAAAAGGTGCAAGTCAGAGAAAAATTATTCTATAATCATTTTTAGTAACAGTTTATCACTTTTACCTACTGGATTTCTTCATTAATTTTCCTTGAAACTTGCTGTCTTGGGTTTTGTGGTTGTTTTGGTTTTTGGCTTTTGGGTTTATTTTGCCACACTGGGGATCAGACCCTTACCCTTGTCAGGCAGGCATGGTACCGGTGACCTACATCCCCGCCCTCATATGTACTTTGGAAGTATTAAAGATTTATTCTTTTTTTTACATTCCCAGGTACCTAATTATATGACATATACGACCAAAGGAAGCATAACCCCTTTGTCTTTACAAGGACATGGCTTGACATGGGATGAAGTTAAAGACAGCTCTCCGCAGCATTCCTCAGCAAGGTAAACAGTTTACAGGAGAAATCATTTTTTCTGTCTCTGTCTAACTGCAGTCCCGCATAATAGACATATAGTATTTACAATATCGTAATGTTAATTTTACGAAGGAAATTTTACAGAGTGCTCAATCAAGGTTTGAATTACTTACCTGCTAATTCATTAATAAAGGAAAAAGAGACCCTGGCCAAATGATTTGTCATCACCACTAAAAAAAAGATTCTCCCCACAACAAGCTCTTTGGCAGTGATGTTAACCAGTGGGACTGAAGAACCTTATTGTTTGAGGGGCTGTTATTTGTGATTTTGAGTATTTCCCATGTGCCAATGCATGACCTGTCCCTGCTACGTGGAGGACTCATAAAAATATCACCAGCTCTGGTGTCACACACACACATCACCCAGCTGCTCAGAGACTAAGGCAGAAGGTTGCAGGTTGGAAACCAGCCTGAAGAACTTAGCAAGGTCCTGTCTCAAAGTAAAAACAGAAGAAGAAAAAGGGCTGGGGACCTAGCTCAGCACAAGGGCACTTGCTGAGCACGTGAGAAGCCCCGGCCCAGTCCACGGTACCAAACATTTGCTGTGCACCGCCATTGGCTACGATGGCACACACCAAAAGGGATTGGTTAGCAGGTGGTAGAGAAGTAAAAGATGTCATTGATATAATTTCAGCTATTAAATTTCCAGTGCTCAAAAGTGAATATTAGAAGAACAGGAGCAGACATTCAAAAAGGCACAAAGGAAGTGTAGATAGCAGACAGGAAGCGATGTACACACAGGTCCCCGGGGCCCCAGCTCTTCCCCAGCCTCACCGGCCAGGCCACACAGGAATTTGTTTTTTCAATGCATGGTGCGTTGGGACACAGAGCTTAGTGTTTCTATGCTGCTCTTGGGCAAGTCTGTATCACAGAGTGGCCCAAAGAATGGAATATTTATCTTTTCTAATAGTTGCTACCTAAAAATAAAACAAAAGACCTATTTTATAACTGAATATACTTGGATTTTTTAAAAAACCTGAAAAAACTAATGGTAACATAACTGAATAAGGACAAAACTTATAATAATTACTAGTTTAACAAAAAGTTCCATAGGAAAATATGTATGTAGTGTTATTTATGTTAACCATAGTCAAATTGTCTTTGTTTATACCAGGCAGATGCTATAGTATCATTTTTTAAAGGATTATAAATTTATAACTAGTAAAGTAGTTTTAAAACATGTCATTGCTGCCTACTAAAATGAACCTTGGCAAGTTTCTTGGACTCTGTGATCCTTGGAGAGCTCGTTAACAAAAGGGAAAAACAATACCTAACCAGGCAAGGGTTGGCTCAGTCACACCGCACTTGCCTCGCAAGCCCAGTGTCCTGAGTCCCCACAACCAGAAAAAAAATAATAGTAATACCTGACCAACTTACCAAACTAGATTGTTTAGACGATTAATTAGATAATAGGTAGAAAATGCTCTAAAAATTCTGAAACATTATTACTCCTATAAAATATTGTTGGATACATATTATTGTTTTGCTAAAATATTTTAATTGCCTTCTTGTAGAACATTATGTCAGTATTCTGTGCAGCTGCCTTCAGAGAATAAAATCTATTCCGAGTAAGATCCTTTTGACCTCTTCATTTTGTAATAATGTGAATCAAAAACTTAAGAGTTGGCCTGGTGATTTAGCTCAGTACTTCTGGCATCTGCCTCACAATTAGAAGATCTAGAGTTTGATCCCCAGTACCACAAAATAAAATTAAATTAAATAAAAAAAAAAAGAATTAAGAGTCACAGAAACCATTTTAAAATAAGGCAGGATTGAGTACTGTTTTCTTAACAACCAGCTCTGGGATGTTAATGGTATGCTACATGCTGCATTGCAGGACACAACTAGAATTTTCTGGAATAATTATTAATCTTGTTTCTCTTCAGTAGAAATCTGTCCCTACATTAGTATCTACTATTTTTAGTAATTAGCACCTCATTCGCTTTGTAAATTAAAACAAGAATTTCAGAGAGATGCAGATTTTGGTGGCATGAACTCTGTGTAGCCCTTGTAATGCTCTTCCAGAGGGCCGCATGCCCCGTGCCCAGCAGAGCTACACAGTGAAAGCTCCTGCTTCCTTGGATGGCTCCCCTTTTGCCCCCTGAAGGCTTAGTGGGGAGCAGGACTGAGCAGGGGCGCTATCGGGCTTTGCTGTTGAGTGTGGACAGAAGTCAGAGGAAATGCAAAATACTGGTCAGGACGCCGGTGCCAGGGGCGCTTTCTGATTGATGTCCTGCCTCTGGTTGCTCCCCGTTGTGTTTTAACTGTATTGTCGTTTTACTGCTATAGATATTACAGACAACTACTAGGTATTTTCTGCTTCTTAGTCTTTATCCTTGCCTAGCGGGAGAAGGCAGACATGTTGTTTTATAACATTCCCCTTAATAATTAACAGAAGCGTGTGTACAACAGTAGAAATGGACATTTCTGATATGTTTCCTGTATTTTTGAGGATAAGCAAGCAGTAACTTTCATGCTCCGTGTCACCCTCTCTTTGCAGTGAGGAAGAACTATTGTATTTGAGCTTCATTGAAGATATAACAAACGAAATTTTGAAACTTGGTTTATATTCCTGCAGGTCAGTTTTTTTTTTAATTCTGTTGTAGGATTTATGTACATTATTTTTTCGATAACGTTAGTATCATAAAGTTACTTCTATGTGTTAGGAAATGAAAGTTATGTTGCTTTTTCAAGATTATATTCTGGAGCAGAGTATATAGTCCGGTGGCACAGTGCTGCCAGGCAAGTGTGAGGTCCTCAGTTCAATCCCTGGTACCAGAAAAAAAAAAAAAAAGATCATATTCTTACCATTGACAGTAAATTGTGAAGCATGTTTAATTCATACTCTGGGAGGAGTTATAGAATTTGGGGGAGTTATAGAAAAGAATAGAATTGTGATTTACTTAAATATTATTATGTCTCGTGGTTATAACAGACTGGCAAAATAAATAAAATTTTATTTGCAAGATTTCATAATCCCATTTGGCGATCTTAAACTACCACAAAAACCAAAAACAAGAATTTTTATTACAACTGCCAAAGTATGGTAGAACACACCTGTAATTCTAGCACTTGTGCAGCTGAGGCAGAAGGATCACCCCAAGTTCAGGGCCAGCCTGAACTACATAGTGAGACCCTGTCTCACAAAAACTAAAAAAATTTTTATTGGAACTGTTACTATTAGATCTAATAAGATGAAGGTTAAAAGCTAGATTTGCACACTGTAAGCAAAGTGGAAAATTTTCAAAACCAGAATAGGTATTGCATATTTTAAGAAAACTATGCTGAATCTAGCATGAGTATTTATATCCCTAAAATTCATTGGGCACTAAGCTCCATCCACTTAATAGAATGTAACATCAGGCCCCATTACAAATTTTCAATCATAATATGCCAAATGTATCTATTTCCAGTGAATTGTTTCTATATTCCATTTCTATAATATTTTTAATTATAGCAAACATTTTTATTATAGGCAGTAAATGTACAGTACTGAAAAGACCTAAGTTTGGGGTAATAAAACATTCATTTTTAAAACTGGCAAAAAATAATATTTTTTTATTGGACACAGAGTTTCATATTTGCCAGGTGAAACAATTTTGGTACATAAATACTTAAACATTACTGACTGCACATTTTAAAATGCCCAAGGTGGACCTGGGATTTAGCTCAGTGGTTCCAGTGTCTGCCTGACAAGTCCAAAGTACCAAGTTTGATCTCTGGTATCACATACCACAGTGCTGGGCATAGTGGCTCACGCCTGTAATCCCAGCTCTCAAGAGGCAGAGGCAGAAGGATTGCTGTGAGTTTGAGGCTACTTTGGGCTACATAGTGAGTTCAAGGTCAGCCTGAACTACAGAGCAAGACCCTGTCTCAAAAAACTAAAAAAAATTAAAATGCCCACGGGCTTGTTGGATAGCTCAGTGGCAGAGCCCCTGCCTGGTATGCACAGGGCACCAGGCTTCACTCCTAACATCACAAAAAAGATTTTTTCCAAGAAAAACTAGTCAAGCGTGATGTGGTGATGCACACTGTAATTCCAGCACCAAAACCCAGAACCGACCTAAATGTTGAATACTAAAGATTATGTTGAATAAATTATAGAATATGTTCAGTGATTAAAAATGATGTAGAAATGCATTAAGAAAGATGTCAAAATATGTCACTGAGTCAAAAAAGAGATGCCCGAGCAATATGTGTTCATTTCAATTTTGAGAAAAATACATAATCATAGAAACTTACCTAAAAATGTTAACTCTACCTCCAGGTTTGGAGGCTTTTAATATGTTTAAATAATGTAAAACTACTGTTTGGTTGGCTCGTAACTTTAGTGATGGTAACGAGGGACATCAGTTGTCTTCCAAGAAACATATTGACCCACTAATGTGATCGATGGGTGTGCCGAAGTGGAAAGAACAAAGCGTGAGGAGCCGCACACTGCTAGAGGTTCCTAATGGCTTGTGCCCTCCGGGGAGATAAGAGTGTTAGAGAGGTGGTGTCTCCTTTCTAAAGTATCTTTTATAACACTCTCCTGTCCTGACATTGGTCAGGAGCAGAGATAAGTCACTGTGATGTGTCTGGCACTTAGTGATGCTTACTAAGTACTAACTGTTAGATTATTATGTAGACTTAACACTGGTGGTATTTTTTTCCAAGTTTAATTTAGGAAACATTGTAAAATATCTCCACAAGCGGATTTTCTTTCAGGTTTGCTTTGAGTGTGTATATGTGAAAAAGTAAAACAGAGGAAGACAGGGAGGGGATTTTAGGTACGTATGCATGACTACGAGATGGGGGCAAACTCTGAGGGTCGGAGAATTTTCCTGCCCTATTAAGACAGTATATCACTGTGGCATGTCTTCATACCCAGTATATACAGCACAATTCATAGTAGCTAAATCTTGGAAGCAGCCTGTACATCCATCAGCAGATAAACGGACAAAGAAAATTTACACACAACTGAGTACTGTTCTGCCACAAAGCAAGATAAATTTGAGTTATCAATAGGAAAGTGGATGCAACTTGATAGCCTGATAAGTGAAATAAACACACGAGCTTAAATATTGCATGGCTTCTCTTACACGAGCAATCCAAATTACAGATAAAAAGCAAAAACAGAGATAGCTAACAGGAAGTAGGGAGATAGGTCTTTCTCAAATGGGAAGGGGACCGAGAGACGGAGGGAGGGGAAAGGAAAGGAAAAAAGGAAGTAACATCCACATCGCCCAACTGCACACAAGGAGTACAAACACGACCACAGCAAACAGGTGGTAATAAGAGCTGTTCTCTTCCCCGAAGTGGGAGTAAGCATCTAGTCCTTCAGAAACATCAGCATGCAGCACGTAAAGGAAGGCAAACTCCTGGGGAAAGCCAAACTAGGTTATATGAAATGCTTAAGAGAACAAGGAAAGTTTTTCTTCAGCCTTAGGAAGAAAAAAAAGACTAAAAAATATTTTCCAGCCTTTAATAGTTTGCACATTTCCTACTTTATAATTCGTTTACTTTCTGGCTTTGAGACATTAACTGTTTTATTTGTCACTTGTAGGTTTTTAGAACGACTGTTTGAGCAACATGTAAAACAAAATAAACATCGTTTGAAAGAGGTTTGTCTTTTCTTAGAACTTCATTAGAAAAATTCTAATACAAAATGGATTAAAAGCAAGCACCTTTTCCTCTGGCGCTTTTTGTGGGGCTGGGAAGCAGGTGCCGTAGAAAGGGTAGCATTCCCCTGCTGAGATCAGCAGCATTGCAGACAGCATTAACTCCGTTTGATTGCTTCACTAATTAGTCTCATGATTATATAATTTTCTTACTCGTAGGAAAAAATGCGCCACCTGCTGCATAGCCTGAAAATAGACTTAGGCTACGAATCCGAGGAAAGCTCAGTCAGGCCAAAGGATGTCCAGATGTTGGATTCATTTGAATTTGAAAGGGCCATGAATTCAGAACCAAATGGACTTAGAAATGCACAGGACATAACAATTGAACAGGAACATCAACAATACCAAAATGCTTTGGACATGTTACTGTCTGCTCCAAAGGATGAAAATGAGTTGTCTTCCCAAGGTGATTTTTTCATGCCCGCCCACAAGTCAAAGTATTCAGCAGAGGTTATAATTCACCAGGTGAATGATGAGACAAATCTTGAACCTTCAACTCGGGACAAAAATAAGCCAGGTTTTTTGAACAGCTTAAAAGACCATGAGACCCCTGTGAACATCATCGAAGGCGACAGTGACACTGAGAAAGCTGAGGGGTCCAGTGAGCAGAGCTGTCGTGCCATATCCCTCTTCCAGTCTGCCCAGCTTTCAGGGGATAATGATCATGACAAAGAATTACCGAGTCTTAGAATCATGGGACTGAGCCTTGAAGACAACTGCCCTATGGGCATTTGATCATCGTTAATAAGACCCCACCTGGCCAAGTAACTCAATCTTCCTTCTCTTCATTTCTTCTTTTACATAGTAAGATTTCTGTACTTATTTTCTGTGCTCCATAATAAATCGCCATAAACTTAGTCGCTTAAAATGTCACACATTTATAATTTATCCCAGGCTCTGAGGATCAGGGGTGTAACTATGGCAGTCGGGTCCTCCCCTTTGAGGGCAACCGCTGGGACTGTGACCTCAGGCACAGACTCCGTTCAGGAGCATCCACTGCCCAACTCTGTAGTTGGCAGAATCCTTCCCTTGCACCTGTGTAGCTAAGGGCTTTTTGGCCAGCCAGTGACCCCTGAATCGGGAGCACTGGCCTTACCTAAGGATCTGTTGGCCACAGTTTCTTTCTTTTTTTTTTGAGACAGGGTCTCGCTTTGTAGTTCAGGCTGGCTCTGAGCTCACTATGGAGCCCAGGCAAGCCTTGAACTCAGCAATCCTCCTGTCTCTGCCTCCCGAGTGCTGGGATGACAGGCGTGAGCCACCACGCCCGGCACTGTGGTATGTGGTATTGATTGGTGGTGGGCGTGAGTCTCCACGCCCAGCATTGTATGTAGTCACCGGGGATTGAACTCAGGACCTTGCGCTTGCGAGGCAGGCGCCAGAACCACTGAGCTAACCCTCCGGCCCATGGCCACAGTTTCTAAACTCGCATCTCCAAGTAACATATTTTACCCAGTCACAAATTCAGTAGGCAGTAAGAAATGAGGGCTGGCACACTCATGCAATCCCAGTAACCGGAAACGCTGAGCAGAAGGATTGTCATGGGTCCAAGGCCACCCTGGGCTACATAGTATATTTGAGGCCAGCTTGGGATACGTGGAGAGATCCTGTCTGAAAAAAAGAAAAAATGGTATATGATCTGGTTTGGATCTTGAAACACTGTACCTTGTCTTATAGTATCTCTGATTTCTTTTTGCTCACTTTCCTAGGCCTCAAAGACATTATAATGTTCAGTGATTTAGGGCATCTGTCACCTCCAAAAATGTTCTTCTCTGAGTGCCAACATTCTATCAGACTGTCAGAGTATATTTTCCCTATTTTCTCCTCTGCAGGGAGCACGGAAACCTGAGCTGCCCCTTCTCATATTTGGCCTCTACATTCCCAACCTAATAGTAAAGTTTCTCTCCTGACAAATTAGTCAAGTTTTCTCCTTCCCGTGGAACAGGCAGCCGGACAGTCCTTCACACCCTCAGTAGCCGGTAAATAATTATGGGTGGGGCCGGGGATTTAGCTCAGTGGCACCGGGCCTGCCTCAATAGGGCGAAGTCCTGGGTTCGTTGCTGGGGAGGGGGGATTGTGGGGATTTATGACCCTCAGGGGAAGATGAGGCAGAAGACTAGGACATGGCCAAGCAGCTGAGCAAGGCGGGCATGCCAGAACAAGCACTGAAAAATCCAGCTCCGATTGCAAAGTGTTCTCTTGGAGACCACACCAGTAGGTTTCCTCAGTACAAACGGGTTCTGATGTCACCTGAGGGGTGGAGACAAAAGAGCAAGGCACCACCGAGCTCTCGCCTCCGAGTTCTCCCTCGAGTTCTCCCTCGCAGTGGTCCGCGCGCACCTTGCAGTTTACTTCTTTTCCTACTTTTAACCCACCGCTGGGGTCCGGCGCCCGAGGCTTCCCTACGTACAGCACGAATTATAACATTGCTCAGCCAGTTTGTGTCCCTGCAGACTAAGCTTTTCAAGAGGAAGCCTTTCATTGCCAGACAGTGAATCGTTTACTGGGGCAAATGGGTGGAGCCTAGGGGAGGTTTAAATACAAAGTAATAGAAACAGGAAACCTATTCCTCTTCTCTTTTCAACTCAAAGTGCGAATTTCCAGGGAAAGAACCCAGCCTATTGCTAAGTTACAAGAAAATGTCCTGATTTGCTCACATTTTAATGGTATCAAATATGGCCTGCCTTTAGAAGGTTTACTTTAAAAAGTCACATCTTTAACTCAGTGAAACCAATCAATAAGGATCAGCGTAGGTTTCCTAGGGTAGGACTGTAATTCCAAGTAAACAAATTAACCATCTAGTTGCCAAAGGACTGTGTTGTCATGGGCTTTGGTTTTAAGAAGCTTGGACTAGATGATCTAAAAATTCTTTTCACTTTAATATAGTTAGTTTTCACTTTAATGTTAGTTTTAGCTTAATTTTTCAGGGCTTCATAATTTAAAGTGGAAACGATCTCATCTAGACGTAGAAATGCCCATTCACCTTTCATGTGCTGGGGTAGTATTGGGAAGCAATCTAAGTTGCTTTGTACGCTTGAGAAAGAAGATGGCGCCCTAATGGGCTACTTTCCTTTAAAGGCAGGCTGATGGAATGAGTCGTGAGTGGCAGAGGTAGAAACACGTTGGATTGCAGTAAGGAAAGTTAGGCCTCAAGGCCAACCTTGTTGGCTTGGGAATTCTCATTGGTCCTAACATTCAAATTTTGATACCAAAAAGCACCTGGCCGTCCCGAATGTGAAGCTTCCAAAACTCAGCTAGTTCTTTGGAGATTCCCTCAGTTGGGTGAGGCAACATTCGCCTTCTCCTGAAAGGGAAACCGTGCAGTTGCCCTGGTTTCCTACTGCTGCCGACGTTACCACAGACAGTTCTGAATGTGGCAAGCCGTACAGTCCAGGCCTCGCCATGTCCACCCCTGGAGGCTCCAGGGGACACTTTTGCCCTTTCCAGCTTGGAACCCACCTGTGGCCCCTCCCTGGTGGCTTCTACCACGTTCCAGTTCAGTAGGATCTCCAAATATATCTCACTTATAAACACCTTTGTGATTACTTTGAGCCACCCGGATAATCTGGGATCACCTCTCCATTTAAAGATCCTTAATTTAATCACAGTTGAAAAGCCCCTCTTGCCATGTAAAATAACACTCACAACTTCAGGGGATTAGGATGTGGTTATCTTTGGGGAGCCACGCTTCATCCTACAATAACCATAAAAATCATTAACCTAATAAAATTCTCAATAAACCTCAGCCTATTAATTGTAGCTCAGCTGTGTAATGAATCCCAAATTGGGATCCATTTGAACATTTATAGCATTTTTAATTACTAAAACAGTGGCTCTCAAACAAGGTGCATAACAGAATCTCCTAGAGGACTTGTTGAGGCAGATTTTGGGGCCCTGATCCCCTGGCTTCTAATTCAAAATTCAGATTGGGGGTAGAGACCAAGAATTCAGATTTCCAGGTGCTGCTGCTGTTGGTGGTCTGGAAATAACCTGGTTAAAAAGATAGATGATGTAGAAACCAACAAATCAGGGATAACTACTATAGAGGCTGTACAGGCCCACTGCACAGTGAGATTATTGGGAACTGCACCAAGTAACTCTTATGCAACTGTATTAACTGGTCCATAAATATCCTGGTTACTGAAGCTGGCTATTTTGACCAAGTGCACACTTTCAAATGATTAATTACTATGGAGATGTGTGGTGACAGGTTGGCAGCTATTAAAACATTGCTTATGCAGCACGTTAAATAATGGAATGGAGAAATAGGATTAAATTATATACTTATATCTAAAAGGCCTACAGTGAAAAGAGGTAAAAATAGATTACACTATATTCATGTACGTTATATCTTTTACATGTTTATTTTCATGGCAAAAATAGATTATATTTATTTCACATATATTCAGCCATTCAGGCTTTTGCCCACTAAATGTACACACTTTTATAAACCAATAGGTTAGAAGAATTAAGCTTTTATTAGACATTTTTATATTATCTTGAAACAATAGCACATAAAACTGCTTTTTAAACTATAAGTTACCAGACAAATATTCTACTGTTTTGAAACAGAATTCCTTGAATTGTAGGGGCAATTTCTGATGTATATTTCATACAATTTTCCTCCAAATGCTGTTTTTATATGTTAGGCATATTAAATCACATTCAACTGTTGGTTTTGTTTTAAATAAACTGGTTTTTTAACTATGCTTTGCTAAATTTACAATTGATGACATCTGAGTTGCTTAACCAGCTACTCCAACACAGAAGTTTATGTTTTATTACGGTGTAATTCGTCATTTAAACAGAACAGCTTCATTATAAATCGAAATCTTTTCCTCTGTTAGGTACAATGCATTAAAACATCGAGATGATGTCATAGAAAATACTTAATGGTGTGGCTTGAATGTGTACAGGTTCTGGGAGGTGGAACCTTCAGGAGGCAGAACCCTGGTGAAGGGCTCAGGTCACTACCTCACCTCAGGAGTGCTATGAAGGACCCAGTCTCTACACACGCACCTGCCAAGGGCCAAGCAGTAAGTCCCCTTTCCCGCTGTCATGACTCTCGGGCACAGTTTTGGGTATTTTGTTACAGTAGCACATGCCAGGCTAATAATCTTAAGTGTGACATTTTAAAACTTTACAGATAAAAATCTAGGTATTTTGCATTTTAAGATAAAAATCACTGGAGAACACAATAAAATAAAAATAATAAAAAGTAAAATTTTATCAGCCCATTGCCAATGAATCTTTTGAGTAAGGTTTGTTTTTTAAAACTCATAAGGTATTGACAAATATTTTTGTACTTGTCATTTCCAATTGTTACTCAGAATTTGATTATACTGATTAATATACAATAATTCAATCCTACCAGAAGTTAAGCTAATTAGAATTGTAAAATAATTTTAATATGGACAGGGTCTAAACTGACCATATTACTAGAAGTTTCTGAAAAACATTAACAATCATCCTTACACAGTAACTACTTCCTTGGTTCTCCATTGTGCAACAAAGACAAAACTATATAAGTCTGACCCATTACAGCTTTGCCATAAACAGCGTGTCACAGATTACTGTATTTTCTTATACTTTTTCTTTTGCCTTCTTGTTTGACTCACATGGGCATAAAGTTATAATTTGTTCTGGAAATAATTTTGTCACTTCTGGAGGTTATTTTTTTACTTCTTTCAATCTATTTACTGACCTCAGGACACTATAAGATTAAGACATTTAATTTTTATTTACTTAATATCACTCTAGTAACAAAAGATTTGTCTCATTCAATGGTCCATTAATTTCAAGTGATCTTTAGTAAACCTCCAGGATTAAAAAAATTTGGACACGGGCCGGAGGGTTAGCTCAGTGTTTCCAGCGCCTGCCTCACAAGCGCAAGGTCCTGAGTTCGATCCCTGGTAACCACATACAGTGTTGGGCGTGGAGACTCACACCCACCAGCAATTAATACCGCATACCACAGTGCCGGGCGTGGTGGCTCACGCCTGTCATCCCAGCACTCAGGAGGCAGAGACAGGAGGATTGCTGAGTTCACGGCAGCTTGCCTGGGCACCATAGTGAGCTCAGGGCCAGCCTGGACTACAAAGCGAGACCCTGTCTCAAAAAGCAAAAAAAAAAAAAAAAAAAAAAAATTTGGACAGTCTGTTGGCATATGGAAGCACCCTGACCTGTGCGTGACACTTGTATCTTATGAAAAATGAGCACCTCAATTGACATTTCCCATTCATTTATTCAATTCTCATTTGATGAATGAGAAATGGAAATGGAATTAAATTATCATTAAATCTGTACTAGCCTCATCAATTTATCCAAAAGCTGAAACCTGACAGATTCATAATTTTTGCCAACCCAGGAATAATCCAGCCTTCTGAATTTCTTTGGCAGTGTAGATTTGCTCCAAAATGTGAATGCACGTGGTCTACACTGCCCTACCTGCCCCCAAGCCCACCTGTGGATCCAAAAACAAGGGCTTTCACAGATCTTAAATGGTCCTTTTATTTGACACACCGCAAAGTCATTAAATGGAAGTTAAAGAATAACAAAAACACTTATCTAACTAGTTATTTTCAGAAATTTGGAACCTTACATAAAGAAATACTGTTACAAGTTCTACAGGTAGAAATGCAACCACAGTTATTCCTTTCTTGTGTGCATTTGTACTCGTTCAGGTTAAAGCTTCATCTAAAAGCATAGGATTACTATCCCTTCCTTCACCCACCAAAATACGGAAAAACGTTTAGGTTCTAGCCCAGAGTTTTGAAAACTAAATAAACAGGACTAAACTTTTATGGAACAATGTGTGGGAGGATCGTGATTCTACTCAAAAGGGACCACCTGACATGGATGGTCACCCTCAGGTGGGTGCCGCAGACCCGACACTGTCTCAGTCCTGAATCTTTGTTCTCCCATTTCGGTCTCTTGACAGTACTGAGGAGGACAGCACTGGCAAGTGACAACGGGAAAGGGACAGGGCTGTTTTCCCGATTCACTCTCCTTTCCCCTGCTGCACGTGACAGGAAGTTTCAGAGGCAGCACCGATACTCATTTCAAAGTCCTCCCTGCTCCTTAACCACCCACCACTCAAGATTCTGGCCAAGCGGACTTCAACTGTTTTTGATTTATTTTTTGGTACCGGGGATCAAACTCGGGACCTTCCACTTCCGAGGCAGGCGCCAGAATCACTGGGCTAAGTCCCGGCCCAACTGTTTTCTGAGTTTCAATTGCCACTGCTTGGCAAAAACAGGGAGATTCACACTCTGATCTCAACACCAGGGGACGAGGTAGGAGGAAAGCTGCCTGTTCTCCGGAGTGCAGAAGCACAGCAACGAGATGTGGTTCTATACCGGTCAGGCTCCCTGTGGCTTATGTAAGCTTTAGGGAACAAACCAAGAAAGTTAAAACCCAGAGTTCCCTTTCAACAAGTGTTATTACGTCTCGAGTTAACACGGAAGTAAATTTTTACAGCAAAATTTTTATTTGGGAACTGCCTAAAATATACAGAAAACGATACCACTGTAACAATCCAAGGACCTTTCAGTATTTCCTAATGCCCCACCCACCTTCAAAGCACATGGACTTTGAACTAATATTTCCCCATTTTTTATAAGTAACTGTAGATGGTAGGATAAATGGAGCCCTTGTGTATTGGAATTTGAAAAAGTTGTGTTGCTCTGAGAAATGTTTTCTTAAGCAAAAAAATTGTTTTTTTGAGACAAGGACTTGATCTACAGTTCGGGATGGCCTTGAACTCACTCTGTAGCCCCAAAATGGCCTTGAATTTGCAGCCACCCTCTTGCCTCAGCCTTCTGAGTGCTGGGATTACACCATGGCTGGTTCTTAGGGAAAATCTTACGCAGCATTCTCTTTACTTCTGAAATGCTTATCCTTTAGCTCAAAAAAGAACCTCTTGGAGTTTAGATGCTTTTTTTTTTCTTTTTAAATAAACCTCAAACTGAAAAGGAATCATTTTAGCTATGCAATCTTCTTGGTGGAAAGCAAATTCTCCTAATTTTATATCCAAGAGTCTTTTAAAAAGTCTAACCAAAAAAATAATAAATTACTTCAATCCACAGCTTTGAAAAAAATTTACAATAATTCCTGTTCCTATTTGTTTATGGAAATCTTAAATATACTTGTCTTTGACATACTACAGCTGACCTCTAAAACACCTTACTATAGAGCTGTATACTTTATGTACATATTTGCTTTTGTTTACTATTGTGAACATCAACTTCACAGCATGGTTGGGATGACACTGGCCAAGCCACGCTGCCTCCTCCTGCGTGTTTCAGGAAAGTTCTTTCTCAACCCGGAAGTCCCTAAGGAAGCACAGGTTTGGCTTTTGTTTTAATCCTGCCAAGGGGTATGTTTTTAAACACTAAATTCTACGGCTTCCTGAATGCTTCACAGTAGTTGTTCCAGAAGAAAATAATTAATAATGACTATAATTAACACCCCAGATTATATTTCACTTTCTGTGCTCAAAACCGTCAACTAGAAAACTTCAAGAAAGGACCCCACTAATTAGAAAAACTCATACCAGAGATACTGAAGTTGATCAGTAGAAACACTCGTTTGTAACCTTCTCTCGGTGCAAATGTACATTCTGGTAATTTTGATATGAAATTAATATTAAGGAACTAAAAAACACTAGAAAGCATTGTATACGGTTGGCAGCCAGTAACATCCTCAATTCAGACATGTAAAACTCAAGGTTTTACATAATTTGCATTTGCAAATCACATTTCAAAGTCCAACAGTATAGATTTATTTTTATTTAGAAATTCTTATTCACTAACTGAAATTAAAAGTTTAAAGTTACATGATACTTAGAAGTGATGTCAAATGTGACATTTTAAGAGTGACAGATTTAAACAGTAAAATTTTGCTCTTTTGAAAATTTACTTACCAAATTATTACAATAGGAACACAAATATACCATATATTACTCTTTAATTAGACTTTTGCTTTACAGTATGTTCTTGTCAGTGGTCACTTTGAAATGTAACCCTGATAAGCATTTTTCAGAAATGTACCGTTGAAAAACAAAAAGCTTCAGAAAAAATCCTCTCCTTTAAATGATGTGGACATGGGAGACATTAATGTTTTGAAGACCTCTTATTCCATTTCTTCTGGGGAGCTTTTTCTGAATATTTTTACTTGAGTTTGTTTTTCTTTAATATTTTTACTTGAGTCTGTAACTCTTTAACCCAAAGTTTCAAAATACTTTAAGTTGGTATCTTGTTCCTAAGTGACAAGTATGTCTACTTCCAGTATCACCTTTCATTAGAATTACCTGAATTTTGCCCCAACCCGGCTGGTTTCTAGGCGGAGTCAGGCTGGCCCACCTACACATAGGACGTCCCATCTAACGTTTAGCTGTTATGATAGTGAGTTCAACTGCTCTAGAAAGGAAATGGGAATGAGAGAAATGCTTAGAACATTGTAATTTGGGGAAATACCCTAGAACCGACATCTTAGAAGCTCTCCATTGAAGGGAGTCAGCCTCAGACTCAGGGAAAAGGAGATGGCGCCTCAGCTTCCTGTACCAGTTCATCCTTGCTGACTCAACAGGAAGTATGAAAGAGGCACCTTGGCCTGGCCAAAGACGATGCTCCCCCAGTTTAACTCAGCCTGGCTCTGTCTTGTTGGCTGTGCCTTAGTGGGATGGCAGAGAGGGGACTAACTACTTAAAACTGACCCCAAAGCTGAAGCTAGAGGATTAAGGAGGTGACTTCAAGTACCGCCTAATACCACAGCCATTTCTAGTGGCCCCACAAACTTGGGCTGTGGATTTGAGAGAAAAACTGAAGTTATTTGTTATTCCCTTGTCTCAGTCAAAATAAAATAAAGCCTCTTCAAGACTTCTTTGAAGAATAATAAGATAAACCTCCATTTGTGGGAAAAAAAAAAATAATGCAGGTTTTGGAGAAAGAACCCCAAGAAAACAGAGACAGTGGCAGGCCATGAGTCCCTGGGATAAACCAGGGGCTCAGCCCACATAGTCTCAGCCCCACTCCCTAGCCCGGGCTCTCAGTCTGAGTGTAGATAATACTGTGTTTCTGTAACCACAAAGGCATCCTGCGTGACCACTGCACGCCACCTACTCGTCCTCATCATCCCACTTCCTCTGAATCCTCTTCTACATGACACATCCGGAACAATTTCCATTGATATTGTCTCAAATAATAAAGCAAAACATATATTAAAACTCAGATTTTTGTTTTTAACAGAAAAAGTGCTTCAAACCTCCCTATACAATTGTTTTTCACTTCATTTTCAACCAGTAAAATCAAACTCATTCAGGCTTATGAATAATACTGAAAAGACAGGGAATCTGATTTTCTTGCATTTTTAAACCATATGCCTTCATTCCCAAATTTTATTTACATTAACTGACTCAGTATCTTCACGAGTTGAGCCTTGTTTGGAAAATACAGAAGGTACAAATATATAGTTTATTTTTTTAGGATAAAAAATTATATATATAAAAATGCTTTCTATGTTTCAAAATAACACTTTCAGATTCTCTTTATAGTCTGAGCTTGATAACTAAACTGTTAAGTACCCAAGGTTTTTTAAAAAACAAAAAAACAAAAGATAATAACATGGTTTTAAACATGTTATGCACAAACCATTCAATCTGTGGATCACCACCATAGAAAGTTCAGTTTATCACTAAGAAAACCTCTAAATACTTCAGCCATAACATAAAATTCCATCATCAAAAACTAGCTTAAGATAGAAATCTATATGCTTTGATTGCCAGAGGTGTCCAGCATAGCTTCAGTAAAATTGTCTAGAAAATACAATCTCCAAAATGTGTGCAAGTACTGCAAATTAGACAGGCCCACGCAGGACAATGCCCCGGAAACTGAGTCGTCCTCCTCCTCCAGCACCTTTCCCAGGCCCCAGACCCCCTCTTCAGCGTTGTGCTTCGTGTATTTCCTCTAGCGCGCTGCTACTCACACTGCACCGCTCCTGTCCTGATGGATTTCTGGTGTGATCAGTTAGCAAGGAGAAAGTATGAGTTAGGCAAGCACATTTTTTTTAAGCTGTTAACACATCCAATGATTGGGTCCCCGTAAGAAGCTGTGGGAGCTCAGATGAGCCTGGAGCTTTTCAGGAACTGAATGAGCACTTTGTACACAAACGTGTACTGGCAGAGTGTCTGTACCAGCATCATTCTCTGTTGCCTGAGCATGTCCAGCACTCTAGGGATGTCCAGCACCTAGAGCAAGAAAAACAGTGATGAGGGGACTCCTTTCCCGGGCAAAGGAAAAAGGCTGGGGAGATCGGGTCCCCTAGCAAAGACATGCTTAGGAGATGGGCAGTCTCTGGTCTACCTTATTTTCCATGATTTGCTAGCATCTTATTAAACACAAACAGAACACCCAGGCAAACTGTTTCTTCAGCATTTCCGGAGTGTAGCTCTCCGCCACTGAGTCTAAGTGAATTTCTTTTTCCAACCAGATTTCCAAGATTCAACAGAAACACTGTGTGTCAAGTGCTACCAGACTCTGGCTCAGCATTTCCCCCCAGAGACAGCAGCTCACACTGATCATCCTTGAAATAGTAAAAGTATTCTAGGAAAAACAGAGTTCTGGGTTCCAATGTGAAACCCAGCCTCCCGTACTGTAGGATGTCTCTCTCAGTCCTTAATATGCCAATAGGTACAAAAACTCTCCAACTAGACACCATCTTTTGCAGGGGACACAGTAACATTCTGTGGCCACCACAGACCCGGGAAACGCGTCCAAAAGCGTTCTTATGCGATTATACCCATCATGTTCCCCTCCGAGAAGGGTCAAGCTTAACCCAGAAGTCATCACCTCGTTGTGTTCCAGACAGGCGATCATGATCTCTGACAGGATGACGACACCCGTTCTTCCCACCCCAGCACTGCAGTGGACTAGCAGCGGAGGGTTGAGGCTTTTGGGTTCACTGGTACTATTAGTATGGCGTCGGACGGACTGGATCTCTTCAAGGTAGGCTGTGAGAAATCAGAAAACAGAAGAATGTACTCAGGGATTACAGCCTGTCCAACCGACAATTCAGTTTTCGTATTTTCACACACTGGCTGTGCGGCAGCCCATCTTAGCCACTGCCTGTGGCTCTGGGGAAATCAGTATCTGCCTGGCCTCCACTTTCTCAGCCTCAAAGTGGCCTCAAGAGACATGTTCCGAGGATCAGTGGTGACACTCCACTCGCTCAAAATAGATCTTTAAAATGTCTCCAGGCAAGCCTTTCCAAAACATTTATATTTTCTATTGTAAAACAAATCTAAAGTTTATGTGAGACAACACAAAGGAAATATTTCAGAAACAAAGTCTTCCTCTCTGGCCTGAGGGGCCAGTCCTGGAAACAAAGACACTTACATAGAAATCCCTTGAGGTCTTCGGGACAGCCGTGCTCGGGCCAGTCCGTGTACTGGAGATGCCACACGGTCCTCTCCTGGCCCGTGAGGAGATGCTTCATCTTCAAGCCTGTGGTGGCGTAGCAGCCAGAGTCCGTGCGGAACCGGGTTGTGATCTTAAACCTCCCGTAGGTGACGGTGTTGTGCCTGGAACCAAGTCGTGGCCAATACCTAAAGCTCTTCTCCCTTCCGCCCTCCTGTTAAAGACAAGTGCGGTTCAGTGGCACCACGGGATCTGGTCACGGGAGCCTGTCACACCGGCAGTGTGTCCACACTCAGAGCTAACATCCCACCCTGCCTTTGTCTCCAAAAGTCAGGATTCTATGACTAACAGTATTAGATCTTGGGAGGCGGAGAAAATCAATGAAGGGAAATGAGCGCTTACCTCTTCTGCTGTCACCATTGCTATAATTGCAATTCCCTGTTCCCACACCATCTGCCAAAAATCCTGACAGGTGTTCTGTAGTGGTCCCTGTGTGGCAATATAATCCCATTCAATTCCACCGACAGAGACCTGGAATTAGAAAAGGTTAAAAAATTATCCTGTGTGTGTGTAGAATACATGTACGATGGTTCCTCTCATAAAGGCTATGCAGACATCGCAGTCCCCCAAATTTCAAACACAACCCCACACCCCGTGAAGTAGTAAAAGATGATGGAAAAAGGATTGGCAATTAAATCCAACCCCCAAGTCCAATGTCAGATTTCTAGGGAAAAAAATCTTCCTGCTCAAGGTGGTCTCACCTGTGAACTTCTACGTCAAGATAACTTTCCGTAATGTGCCAACTTTCCAGTTAAGGCTTCACATCCTTGGGAACAATCTGATATAACAGGGTAAGGACTGACTACGCAGTTCAGAAACCTGGCCTAATCTCAACTCCTGGTACTGAGGGAGGACAATAACTGTACTCTGAGGGCCCGCTGAACATCAAACCCTACGTGAGCCCTGTTCCTCACATGCCCTGCTCTCCCATTGCCAGGCCCCTGCCAACTGCACATCGTCTCCCTGAGCACCTCTCGGTGGCAGACAGGTGGGCTGCAGGGTGCATACAGCAGTCTAAGCCTGTGGGGGCAAATATACTGTTTCTCTGTTGAGACAAGGAAACTGAGGGCTCACGGCTGACGCATGGTATATCTAGGAACTGTCTCTCCCCATCTGAAATTCATCCTCTTTCTCGTGTGTGTGTGTGTGTGTGTGTGTGTGTGTGTGTGTGTGTGTAGGATACATGTATGATGGTTCTTCAGGGAGCCACTGACACAGCTACGGAACCTCAACTTCACTCAGTTCTTTCCTAGCCAGTCAAATGCTTGGTTTTAAGTGCATGACATCCAGATAAAAAGAAAATGGCACAGTACATGCAACAGCTTCTCCAGAGCCACCAACAAGCACACAGACATTGCCAGGTCTTCAGAAAGTTTCAGGGGTCAGATGACTCACTTATCAAATATGACTTGCAAGATGTGACAAAGAAGAAGATTAACACCAAACCACAGATGCTTACTCATTCACTCACTAGAGATTTCTCCTTTCCAGAGTAAAGAAGCAAATCTAGCCGGCAAGAGCAAAGGCACAATGATGGGAACAACAGAACATCTGGCTTTATTCAGCCACCTGTTGGGAATCATCGCTCTTTCTGTTTTAATGACCGTAACATTACAGTTAAATGGCATCAGACTGTTTCAGGGGGGAAAAAAGCCCTTCAAAGAACAAAGTGATGTTTAAAGACGATCACAGAGAGGATGCAAAGAGAGCAGATGGCACCTTCTGAAGTAAACGCTTTTGCGAACAGCATCGAAAATCCCAGACACCTTTTTGACATAAAGGCACGTGCGGGTACGTGAAGAGGAAACATGAGCAACCAGCAGCTCCTGGAAGAACTCTTTTGCATCTACTCAAGTCTTTTTCATTCCCCACCTTATGTTAAGCCAGAGAAGAATTTATGCGCTAGATAGAGGCCTTCAGATACAGAAGGACAAAATTCTAAAGCCCGGCAAATCAAGCGCTCCCTAAGACCTGGTGACAGTGTTGGCGACAGATGGGTTTTCCACGTGGAGACACAGACAGGAGTCTGACCCTGTTGGATAAACACTTCATGTGACACTGAAGTGCAGATGCTCTAGGTTCTGACGTAGCTGTCACAACGGTCCAACACTGGGGTGTTTGCAGAATATAGACAAGAACACAATTCTTACCATTTTTACTCCAAACGGCACGTACTATTTATTGGTCCGGATGTTGCACTCACCTTAATATGCGACGCGTTGATATAACCAGTATTGTTTTCCTTAGTGGGGACCAACTCCACTCTTGCATCGTCGTAGGGAAGGACATCTTGGAATCGATTTCTTTCTGCATTTTCAGGGAGACGGGCTGTTGAGCACACACCATCTACTAGCCGTTTTTTAGGGATTCTTTCATATTCTGTGAACACCATTCCCTGTTCTAACCGCTGTTCCAGCATTTTACACTGTAAATAGAACATGTGGAATAAAATGAATACAGTGACATCCCTGCTGCCTTTCGGCTGTACATTTGAAATCTTGTTTTCTGCTTCAAGTGCAGCATTATCTACTGAATAATCTATGTGAAATACTGAAAATTCTACCAAAACTGAAGTTAAAATTTTAACAAGCCATAACAAGTGTTAAAAGAACAAAAATATAACTTTGTTGGCACTTCATATAGTGCAAAATTCTGTTTGAAGTTAAAAATTGGCCTGGAAAAGAGAATTTTTTTTTAATTACCCTGAAGTAATTTGTTGAATTTTTTTTTTTTTCTTCTAACTCAATGGTCAATTTTGAGACCCTTAAGAAACAAAATTCTCCAGGTGAGAAGTACTGTGTATTCTGGAATAGGATAACCAGTCCCAACATCTGCGCATACTTCCATTTATAATAAATGATACATGAAACACTGAAACAGTAGCACAATGGGAACCACCTCTAGGACCAAGGTGTAAAGAAATTCATGCCTATCTGATTTTTATGATAAAACTGAATTGAAAATATCTCTTACAAGGAAATTTTAAAAATTCTGATAACTACACAAAAGTTAAATTTTCGATATAAGGAAACAGTCAATGTCATCTTTGTTTTCTATGTGTACACATACACATTTGTAGACTTCTTCTCATGTTAAAGCCATCAACAACCACGACTGCCCAAAATGACTGGCAGAAGAAAAAAAAGAACATTTAAAAAATAAACATATAGGGGGCCGGAGATTAAGCTCAGTGGTTCCATCACCTGCCTCACAAGCGCAAGGTTCTGAATTCGATTCCAGTAACCACATACAATGCTGGGCGTGGTGACTCATGCCCACCAGCCATCAATACCACATACCACAGTGCTGGGCATGGTGGCTCACGCCTGTAATCCCAGCACTCTGGAGGCAGAGGCAGGAGGATTGCTGAGTTTCAGGCTTGCCTGGGCTACATAGTGAGCTCAGGGCCAGCCTGCACTACAAAGCAAGACCCTGTCTCAATAAACAAACAAACATATAAACATCCAATCCTGAAATTAGCTAAACATGTGCTCCGGGCCAGGGTGTAGCTCAGTGGCACCATGCCTGACTTGCAACCACAAGGTCCCAAATTTCATTCCTGGTACGAAAAGAACCAAAACATGTGCTCTAATTTTATGGCTCAGATTACAAAATTCCTGACTATTCATTTCTGATTATTAAATTCTGCTACAAAATTCAGTAAAATGTCATAAAGACATGTTTGTAGTATCTACTAATTGTCACGGAGAAGGCATGAAGCCGCACGCCCCTCACATACATACCCTTTCATCATTCGTCGCCCTGGTGGATACGTCCTTCCCTTCATCAGGCAGAGGCAAGCGAGACAGGGACAGTCCGTTGAGGGCAGCCAACTTAAGAGGACCAACTTTTTTTGCATCCACGCGAGTCTTTTTCATTCCCTGCAAAAATATTTACATGGATATACGAACTGTCCACCAGTGCAACCCTTTCAAAAGAAAGCTCAATAGGCTGAAGACTGGAAATAAGCAGGGTGTCCTCCTTTGCCAACACCCACGAGAGAAATTCTACCCCTTTGCCCATCACTTGTTTAATAAACATTAGGAGAAATGCATTCCTTCCAAGGCCAAGGCCCTGATAAGTTTTTCAGATAAGAGGTTTTGAAACTCCGTTGGTTACACAGGGCTGTGGCAATGAAAGGTGAGGCTCCAGGCGGGCAGCATTCCTTCACGGAACTCCCACATTTCAAAACACGACACATAAAAAATCAGCTCCGGTCCACCAAAACACTTGAAAATGCAATCATTTCATTCTAATATGCTTCTGAAAAATATTTCTAAAATACACAGTTTTAAAACTTTTGTTAAAAAAGTGAACGCTTGGGCCGGAGATTTAGCTCAGTGGTTCCAGCGCCTGCCTCGCAAGCGCAAGGTCCTGAGTTCAATCCCCGGTAGCCACATACAATGCTGGGCGTGGTGACTCAGAGCCCACCACAGTGCCGGGTATGGTGGCTCATGCCTGTCATCCCAGCACACGGGAGGCAGAGGCAGGAGGATTGCTGAGTTTGAGGCTTGCCTGGGCTACATAGTGAGCTCAGGGCCAGCCTGAACCACAAAACGAGACCTTGTCTCAAAAAAAAAAAAAAAAAAGCTTTCTGTGGCAGGTCCTTTTCAGCACTGCCTTCCTACACCAGTCAACATTTTAGTGTTCAGTGAGGTGGCCAGGGTCAGATTATTCCACTTCTCACAGTGGCATAGTTTTAAACCAGGAAAATAAAACAAGGCTAAAACCTCTATCAAGAAGGTAGCATGGAAGAGTACCAACAGAATCCGTTCTTCTGAAAACAGGTTTCTCCTAATGTTATTTTTTAAATTATTTTATTTTGATGTAACACAAGTAAATACTAATAAAATATTTAAAAACTCTTCCCACTGCCATGAAAACAATAAAGCAACCTGGGACCGTAATATTAAGTGAAGTAAGTCAGACACACAAACTTAAATATCACATGTGTCTCCTAAAGTTGCTATTTATCCTAATCATTTCCTCTTTACAGCAAATAAGCCTAAGACTGCTAAGTTTTCTTAGATATCCTATATCTCCTTGGGAACCCTAATACTATACTGAGAGTAGCTCAATTTGAAATACATGGTTTTCTTTGTTCTGTCTTAAAGATGAAATCAACTTTACT
>PVIC010022221.1:0-27801 GCA_004025085.1 Thryonomys swinderianus | reverse complement strand
ACAGGCGTGAGCCACCACGTCCAGCATTGTGGTATGCGGTATTGATTGTTGGTGGGCGTGAGTCTCCACGCGCAGCATTATATGTGGTTACCGGGGATTGAACTCAGGACCTTGCGCTTGCGAGGCAGGCACCGGAAGCACTGTGCTAACCTCCGGCCCTTAGGTATCTTCTTAAAAGAATTAAAGGCACCGTGTTACAATGATACCTACATACTCATGTTTAAAGCAGCACAATTAACAACACCCAAATCTTGGTAACAGCCTATATGTCCATCATCAGATGAATGGATGAATGGAATGTGCTGTTTATATACAATGGAGTACTATCCTGCCATAAGGAAGGGTAAACATGAGTCATTTGTAGGAAAATGGATAGATCTTAAGACCATAACATTGAGCAAAATAAATCAGACAAACTACCTTAAATATTACATGGTTCATCTTATATGAGAAACCCAAAATATAAACAAAGAGCAAAAGAAAAGATAGGTAGTAGGAAATAGTAAAATAAAATTTTTGTTTATGAGAAGAGGATTAAGAGAGGGAGGAGGGAAAAGCCATAAAAAGAGAAGAATTGAGACATATTATGTACATGTACTGACTACCAACAAGGAATGTTACCACTGTGTACTACAAACATGTAGTAATAGAAAAATTAAAATAATGACATTGTTTGTTTGGGGAGACCCCATAGTTACCATATTCCCAACCTGTCTGAAGCTCAGCTAGAAAAAAAAAGGCAGGGCCTCTTCTGAGGGGCAGAGTTCCCAAGAATTTAGTGGACCTAAGGATCAATGTTTGTACGATTTTTATCAATGAGCTTCCCTTAGGGTAATGCTAAAACTTAATTTACAAATTTTCAACTTTTTAAAATGTTAGTTATTTAATTTACAAAATACTTAACTCATAAAATATGGCTCTTCCTTTAGAAGTGGGGGATACTGTCCCCAAATTCACTTTCTTCCAATTCTAAATGGTTTTCAAGTAGAAATACTTCATTGTTTAGAATACTTTATCCCTTTTCCAACCACTAACCATTTAGAATCATCAAGATCCATAGTGCTAGGTTTTTTCCACAGGAAGATCTTTGGTTTAGAAAATATATTTCTATAGAGTTTTCCTTTTTGTGGGTAGAAGGATATTAAAGACTTGTATTTCTGTCTCTTTCTGTCTATCCATCTCTACCTCTCTGGCTCATTGTATTTCTGTCTCTTTCTCTGTCTGTGGGCCTATCTGGCTGGCTCTGGCTCTGTCTTTGTCTCTCTTTCTTGTGTGTGTGTGTGTGTGTGTGTGTGTGTGCGCGCATTGATCCCTAAGCCTCCACACTGAGTTACCTCCCCAGCCCTTTTTTCTTTTCATTTTTCATTTTGAGGCCAGGTCTCCCTGGGCCACTCAATTCTCCAGGTTGGGTTTGAAATTGCAATCCTCCTGCCTCATCCTCCTGAGTTCTGGGATTATAGCCATGCACCACCACCCCTGACTCTCCATTTAATTATATTCAAGAAGTTTTTCACTGTGAGAACATTATGACTTTTCATATTTATATTCCTAGAGCACTACACTACTGTTCTGTTTGGGGGATAGTAAGTTAATAATGGACTAGTTTATGAACCATTTCAGGAGTAGTCACAAGGTAAACACTTATTAGGAAAAGGAAGAGGGTATGAGGCGTTTTGTCAGGAAAAAAAAAAAACACTGAAAAAATGTCTGTGAGCCATTGCTTCAAGGGAAGCTCATACCTGTTCACCCATTGAACTTTGTCCTTGGCTGAGAGGGTGTGGTAGGGTTAGTCACAGAGCAACAAGGTTTTTTCTTTCCTTATTTTGAGTTTTGGTTGTTTTTGGAGTAAAGAAGTAGTACTTAATTATTTGGTTTACTTCCTTTGCTACTATATGTACTTTAATATTGAGAACTTTCACCAATTCAAAGAGTTGAAGGAAGAAAAGGGATTTACCTAAACACACATATATACACATACACACACATGCACACACACACCCCTTGAAATATTGCAAAATGAAGACAAAAAGGTTTAGGCTCAGTCTCTGCAAGCTTATCACATTGTACACCTACCTAAGAATTTATTTGTAAACCCTAAATTAACCAGCAGTTGACAAGTATAAATTGTGATAAAACTGGATTGCTTAATAATATTTTAAACTTCTGCTTAAAAAGGAAAAACATTTTTCTTGGCAAAGTTAATTTCTTTTCTTTTTTTTCAGTTAAAAATTCACACTTGCAAGCATAATCTTAGGAGGTGCCATTTGTTTTATATGTGTACAACTAGCTCTAAAACAAACCTGATTGTTCTATTTTACCTACCAAAAATGTAATTATCCAAATGCTATCTATGCGTGTTGCTAAGTACTTAAAATTTTAATTGTAATTATACTTGAACTTCTGATGAATGTACAGGGACAGCAGGGACATGCCTGAACAGGTAAACCAGCACCTAAATAAATGACATGTGTGTTTCATGTATTGCAATCTTTGAAAGTTCTCAGTATGATTACTTTCTGTTGCACAATTTTTTAGAGCAGTAATTTTTTTAATCACACAAACATGATAAGGACACAAAAAGCTTATTTTTTTCTTCTGACCTCTGAACTTTCATGAGAATGTTACCAACCCCATCCTTAACTGTATTGCCTAATAAAGATCAGATTATCAAACACTGTTCAGTGAGTTTGTAATGATCTTAAGTCAGTCATTAGGAATCCTTTACACATGGCTGAGTTCAACTTCATAGCATTTTGAACTCAACATAAGTAAGCTTATTTAAAATTGTTATACACAAAGAATATTACCATACCTGAGTTTAGTTTTCTTTGCATCCTCTACCACATCTATTTTAAGTAATTAACCTTTTTTGACTTCCCAAACCTTTTGGGGTAAGCTTTTAGGAAAAAGTATGTAGGCCAAAAAAAATAAATCAGAGACTCTAATTACTTTCTATGGGCCAATTGTTTTTTCTACTTCAAATGGGACCAAAGTAGTTCTTAGATGTAGTTTTCCAAAGCCTCAGAAGCATGTTAAAGTATGGGAAGTGGAAGATATTTATCCCGTTACTAAACTCCTCACATAGGTGAGCGAACATGGGTAGATCAGTTGTTTCTGTACCTAATGGTTGCCTTTTATTTTCAGTGCCCAGAGACATCTTCAGAAAATGTAAAATATTCCCTTTACTATGATGCAAACATTTTTAAAAGGATTGTATCTATTTCTTTGCTATACAAAATTTATTTTGATAAATAAATTAATGATTGTAATCCAAAGATCGAGTTGATAAAGTTTGATAGAAAAATTTTCAGGGGCACCCAAAAGAAAAGATCTGGCTCATCTACAAATGTGATTTCTCTTTCACACAGTAGAAGCAGTGAGAAAAACACATTGCCTTTTCAGTTGGACTGAGACAAGACAGCTGAGGAAACCCATTGTTATTCTAGAATGGTAGATACTTGTTTTTCAATCTATCCATCAGCTTCCCTCATTTTTCAGGTTAATTTTCAGATTTTTTTCCCAGAAGGATTTTTCAGGGCTCCAAGTCCCCTGCCTGGAGACAGGATGCTGTGGCTTCCAGAATGGGAAGTCTAACCCCCAGGGTAGCCAGGCGTCAGTTCGGGGCACATGGTTCTCAAGAGTCATTGCTCTGTTCCCATGACCGGGACTTGATTAAACAAATTACAGTGGCAAGCCCAGAAGTATTCCTCCAACCAGTTAGGCAGAAACTTGGGACAGAAGCAAGCAAGAGACAAGTCACAAAGCAAAACAACAAAGTGCAGCCCCAACTTTTTCGGGTACTATAAGAAAGGGACAGCACTGTACAAACCCAGACAGCCATGTGAGCAACACCATGAAGAAGAACTTCACAAAATGGCAAGCCATTATAGACTGTGCAGTAAGTGTATAAGAAAATCTGATACATTAACTAATTCAAATCCTCCAACTACAAAATCTATGAATCCAACAAAAGAAACAGAATTACAACCTGTGCTCCAACTTCATTTGAAAACCAGCCCTCTGAGCAACTCGGCACTTCCTGTTTTGTTTTTCTAACTAATTTTCTTTCTCTAAGTCTAACTGGCCATAGTCCACCTCGTGTTAAAAGTTCTTCACCTCAAGATGAATCTCTGGGGTTAAAATAAGCAATCATTCCACAACTTGTAAACAGAAACCTTGCCTGGAAAGAGCCTGCTTGTTTTTTTCTTTTGTAAATGTTAATCATTTCAAACTTAACAGCACAGATTTGAAATTCAGTTTGCTTACACATGAATTCAACTGACTGGAACATTTTAAATACAGAAGAAAAAAAAGCAAAATCGTTCTTACAAAACAGGACATAAGCATTGCCTTATGGATTTTCAAAACGGATATTGACAGGTGTTCCCCAAGAAGTCAAATGCCAAGCAATCGATGTAATAATTTATTCTGTTCAGCAGCTGGTTTATAGTGAAAAAAATGCATCCACAGACAATTTCAGTCAAGGTCAAAGTTCTAGCAATATCACTTTATATAGTTAAGTGGATTAATCAACTAGAAGTTATCGATCTTCATGAGGATATACCAATTCACCCAAGCTGTAATTTGCCCATTCAGGAATAGTTTATTGGGTATTTATGTACATTACATCTCACTTAGGACCTGAACATGACCATAGACAGGACCAATGTGTTCCACGCTTCTTATGCAATGAAAGCATTTGCTTTTCCCCACATTTCTCACCTTCTGTGAGGAAGAGCTATTTCTCAACCTTCTTAAGTGAAAAGGGATGAGACATGGAATCAAATAGGGAAGGATTCTTACTTGTTTTCCTTCTGTGGCATCAGGGGTTAAATCCTCCTATTGTACCCTATGCTACATGCTCAGCACTTTTTATTGTTTATTTTGGGATAGGGTTTCACAAAGTCTCTAAGTTACCCGGGTTGAGCTCAAACTTGCAATCCTCCTGCCTCAGCCTCCTGGAATTCTGGGATCACAGGGCTTCGTCACCACAGCCAGCTCAAAGATTCTATAGTGCAGAACATGTTATAGATCACAACTCTAAGGAGTTTAATACCCTTACTTTGTTATTATTGTTTTTAGGACTCATGTTTTCCCCAAGTCTGGTGAGCTTTTGGCTCATATTAGGTTACACATTAAAAATAATAAGCAATTAGTATAATTTTGCTCTTAATGATGGTTATATTTTAGGAAGCTTGTTTTCTTTGAAAAATTCTATCTTTATAGCTTGTACCTCTAGCTGATAACAAATGTTAATATAATAGTGATATTTTTTCCTTAGACATAATATGATTTATTTATAAGCATATTTTATTGGACAACAATAAGGAGAATCTTCTGTGTGTGAAATGTTTAATAGTTTATTACAAAACACTTGCACATACATAATCTTATTTGACTAATGGTCCTGGCAGGTGGCCAGGATAGGCATATTTATCCTGCTTTATTGAAACCAAGACTAAAAGACATTATGAAACACATAAGGTGTTACAGTAAGTAGCCAGCAGAGCTGGGATTTAAACTGATGTCCTGTGTCTCTAGGTCACGTGAGCCAAGTTCAAGATGCTTCCTTCCCTGCTCTGCTTCCTGAACCATCGTGACCCCAAGCAGATTAATGGTACCATGGCTTTTACGCATTGGTGTTGCAGGTGTTGATAAGTGTGGTGGATTAACTAAGGGTCAACTTGGACTGCCCAGCTGACTTGAGTATTGTTGCCAACAAAAAAAAAAAGAGATTGAGGGCTGCTGATTTGCTAGGAGAAGCTGACTGCGGTTGGTTTTCCTGGTGCAAACTTGGCTGTTCTCATTGGAGGCGGATTTGGGAACCTCTCTGTCCCTGGGAATGGCTGCTGTTCTCATCAGGGGCGCTATGATCTTCACTGTGAGCATCACTTCCTGGTTCCAGTGCAGGTCCCACAGCCTGGGGTACAGATCCGTCACCCACTGGCACAGGCTTTGTAGCTTCCACCCTGGCCTTTGCGTCTTCCCAGTGCAGAGCTTCAGTGCAGACTCGCATGAGACGTTGGCGTGGGTTCCAAGCCTTCCGCTGCACTTCTGTGGGCCGCTGTTGGGACCCTGGCCCTCGGCTGGGTTCTCTGGGCCTCTAATGTCCAGTTAATCCCTTGCACTCCTTCGCATTTGACTTTTTGGATAAAGTAATCTTCTAAATTATGTATCCTGTAATTAATGTATTTTCTTGCCAAAATCCTGACTAAACAATAAGACATGATTTTTGTCCCATATTTAATTAGCATCATTTGAGTGATAGTTAATAAATGAACAGTTACTAAACACTATTATGCACAAAGGAACCTGAAACATTATTAAATTATCACGTAAAGAGTGTTGTGAATGGGCAAAAAGAAGTAATAAAAATAGAGTATTTTATACTTTAACATTATCAATGTAAAATGTAGTGGCCTATTACAAGAGAGTTATCTTTTTTATTTGTTTTCAAGGAACTGAACCCTTGGACTGGGTCCCAGGCACTCTAAATAGCTGCTCCCTCTGTGACTAAGCTACACCCTGAGGCCTTTTTAAATGTTTTGTTTGTTTTTTTGAGACAAGGTCTATATAGTTCAAGTTGGACTCAAACTCACTCTGTATCTTGAGCTCTCAGCAATCCTCTTGCCTCAGCCTCCCAAATGCTGAGATTATAGAAGTGAATCACCATGCCTGGCCCTTTTATAAGTTTACTAGGAGGAAAAACATTTACTCTGAAATTTTAGCAAAATAATAATGATTTCTGAATATATTAATCTCAGTGAGGGTTTTTTTGTTTTGGTTTTTGGTTTTATTTAGTCTTTTAAAAGTCCAGGTATTATGGTGCACACCTGGAATCCCAGCACTTGGAAGGCTGAGGCTGGAGCATCTCCAAGTTTGAGGCCAGCCTGGGCTACATAGTGAATTCAAGGCTAGCCTGAACTACATAGCTTGACTCTGTCTCAAAAAAATCCAAAAGGAAAAAAAAAATGTTTTAAAAGACATTTAAAAGACATCTGAGCACTTTGGTGACTAATCTGAGCTAAGCCATTGGGCTTCTGCATTTGATCTTTTGATCTCCTCTTTCATTAGCCTCTGAAGACAATATAGTTAGCCAGGAGATCACTCACTTCTGTAGAGCTGCTTTGTTCTATACCCACATTTTCAGATACAGAAATTTTCTTGAAATTTTCCTGTTTAACTCAATGTACCAATTTGAGGGCAGCACCAGGAAATCCCAAGGCCAATAAAACTTGATCTGTGAACTCAGGAAACTTGAAACAACAGCTGCTATATTTCTAGCACTTTCACCCATAGCCTGGCTTGTATCCAGTGATAAGATGGGGTGACTTCGCGGCACTTTTTCCTTTCCTGACTGTGCTTCCCAGCTGTAGACACAGTCCCAGGACTGCCTGGCTCCCTGGGCTTGATCAGGGCTAGACCATGGCCCAGGAGACATTAATGAGATCCTCCCTGCTGACTTCTGCAGAAAGACAGAGATGCTTCTTGTGGGTCAGGTAGATTAGGAAAATGAGGGCAAAGGATGGGTGAGACATGATTTTGGGGTTGCCAGAAAAAATAAGGGTGCTGTATATTTTCACTTCCTGAACTTGGCAAGTTAACACCATGCACCCTGCACATGCAGAGTAAAACATCTCTGCAAAAAAGAGTAGAAACCTAGAGCTAAGGCTCATTAAAGGCTACAGTAAACGTACAGTGGGGGAGGGAGATGATTGAACTTAAGGGACAAAAAAATTTCCCAGGTGTCACCTTCTCCGGCAGGGACAGATTTACTGTCCCCAACTCTAATCCCTCAGGATACCTGGCAGTGTTTCTTGCCTCTCTGTAAGAGATCCTTTTCTTTAGATAGCTTGGAGGAGAGAAGTTTTTTTTATGCCAATCATGTCCCAAGGCTTGTATAATATTGTTTTACTTTGAAGAAAGATTTTTATTATTTCACAACCCTTAAGGAATTCATGGAGTCCTGGGGATAGGTGAAGAGAAAACTTCTATCTTGACTCTGAAGAATGGGAAAGCTAACCTCTCTGTAGTTCAATACAATGAAATGTTTGGATCAGGATTTTTAAATGGTGTTTTTGGAAACGTAAAGTTTGTTATAGGTCTCTTTGATGCTTACTGAAATTTCCCCTAGATGTTCTAAAATGTCCCCAAAGTAAAAATTACCAACAGAATGAAGTTCGCCTTTCATTTTTGGCCATTTCAAATATGCTTTCTCCTCTTCTTCCTTTTTCAAGGCCTCTTTGCTTCTCTCTTTATCTTCGTCCCTCCCGCCTTCTCCAACCTCCCCACCTACTCTCTTGAGGAAAAAAGGCAATCCAAAGCCACAACACCTCAGTGCAAATTGGCTAAAAGTGCTATTCACACTTAGAGTATTTGAATTTTAAAAGAGGACTGCGAGAGGGAAGCCAATAAGACATTTCTGGGCTTGCTGTAAATAACAATCTCATATAATGTGGAGCTGATATCAAATGAGCATGAAATAATAGATATCGTGCTACATGATCGAGGAAAACATCTAGGCCAGGGTCAACTGATGGAAGTTTAGGCTGGGGCTAGAGCTAGATGCATCTGGAAAAAGTATCTGTGAAGATGGAAGGGGCTGTTCTTAAGGCACTGATGACAGTGGACCTAAAGGAAAAACAGGGAAAGGCAGCACTTAGTGGTATATTTCTAGGGTTGCTTGGAAGGAGAGGCCAAGTGAGAGGAACTCCAACTGCAAGGTTCTTAAACCTAAACCAAGCGCAGATGCCCAGTCATCTTAATTTCACCCATAAACTGCCAACTGTTCCCTTTATCCAAAAACATCTGCCTCCTGACTGAAACTTTACTAATTGAATATTCTTTTTATTAATAAACAGTCTCCTGTTAGAGTTCTGTCTTAGTCACTTGCTTTGTCACTGGGACAAAATACCCAACAGCTACAACTGAAAGGAGGAAATCTTTATTTTGGTTCATGGTTTTAGATCATAGTCAATGGGCTCCAAGGCAGGATGACAGGGAAGGGCCTGTTGTGCTCAATGCATGACAACCAAGAAGCAGAGAGAGACAAGGGGAGCAAAGGACAAGACCATGCACTTCCGGGTCAACGCATGACAACCAAGAAGCAGAGAGAGACAAGGGGAGCTGAGGACAAGACCATGCACTTCCGGGTCAACGCATGACAACCAAGAAGCAGAGAGAGAGACAAGGGGAGCTGAGGACAAGACCATGCACTTCTGGGTCAACGCATGACAACCAAGAAGCAGAGAGAGACAAGGGGAGCTGAGGACAAGACCATGCACTTCCGGGTCAACGCATGACAACCAAGAAGCAGAGAGAGACAAGGGGAGCTGAGGACAAGACCATGCACTTCCGGGTCACCCCACCAGTGACCACATCCCCCAGCATCAAGTCAGGGACAATCCCCCCCATGATCCAGTCCTCTTCCATACCCATGAAAGCTTAGAGTGATATTTTATGCCTAAACCACAACCAAGTTTTAAAGAGGATTATCAGTGATTCGCATTTTAACACAAACTAGGGAACCAATCAGTCCTTAGCTGTATTTGAAAGCATGCAAATATTCTTCAGGTGAGCCAGGAGATAGAATTACTTCTGGAACCGGGGGTACTTTAAAGGGCAGGCAGACCCGAGTTATGATGACAAGCCCGCAGCACTGATGACACCTCCCATCTGAAGTGTTAGAATTATGAGACAAGAGTGGAAGACTGACAAAACAACAGCCTTTAAAATCAAGTTTTCAAGTTTAAATTTTAATCAACAGCTCATCCATCTCACAGGACGCTGCCTCTGCAGACATCAGGAGCTACACAGAGCACAGCAGCAGCAGCAGCAGCAGCCCTTCTTCCCCCGCAGGGAAAGGGCAGAGCCCACCTGCTGCTCTGCTCACCCCACCTCCTTAGCCTGGCATTGCTGTCCGCAATTTCCACAGCCGGAAGTGCAGCCGTCCATAATTTCCACAGCCGGAAGTGGGGCGCTCCCTCCCGCTTTGTCCTCCCTGCCCACCCGGTACACACATCCCCTGCGACTTGCAAGGGAGATGTCCTTTACCGCCTCACAGAATGGAAACGAACAGCACAAATGCTGCCTCATCAAGAGCACCATGGTGCCCAGACCCCAGCTCTGCCATTGCTGGCATAACCGGACCCATTCATTTACCTACCCATGGGCTAATATAACTCTGCAATAAATAAGTTTCTCATGGAGGTATAACAAATTAATACATCTGATCCATGTGGAATAATACTTGGGACATAACGAACATTCAATATTTATACTTTCTATAACAAATGATAAGTGTCTAATTATAAATGTCTAGTGATAGCATATCACTATCCCTGGAGATTTTTTTTTTTTTTTCGAGACAGGGTCTCGTTTTGTAGTTCAGGCTGGCCCTGAGCTCACTATGTAGCCCAGGCAAGCCTCGAACTCAGCAATCCTCCTGTCTCTGCCTCCCGAGTGCTGGGATGACAGGCATGAGCCACCACGCCTAGCTCCCAGGAGATTTTTACTAAACTTGTGTCTGTTTTTTCTATTCAAGGAAAAAAAATTCATTTCTGTACCTATAGTGTGTGATTTTTTAAAAAAAATATTTTAGACAGGTGTGGTCGTGCATGCTGTAATCCTAATCCCAGCATTCAAGAGGCTGAGGCAAGAGGACTGTAGTGAGTTCAGGGCAACCTGAACTACAAAGTGATACTATGTTTCAAAACAAAAAATAAAGCCTCACAAGCACTAGGAGATACACAGGACATTTATGATAAGTGGGTGAATACACGTGCCACAGAGATTCCTCTCTTGGGAAGACAGGATTCCAGAGGAGTTCCGAGCAACAGTACATCCTGTTTCTGCCAGATAAAAAACTGAGATGACAGAGATGGTTCTGGGACGTGAACGTTGGCGGTGGCAAAGAAAGCAATCACTCTATTTTTTGAAGGCAAAGGAGAAAAGATCCCTAAGGAAATGGGAGAAGAAAAGATATTCCTTCCACACTGAGATCTGACCATCCTTACCTGAGAAGCTTTTCTTCTTCCAACCCTTTCACCAAGCAAAGTGAGACAAATCCAGACAAATCCGCCTGGGTCCGTCCACTGGAGAGATAATAACTGGCAGTGGTAAATGGAAGGAATTTGGGGTTATTCATATCTGTACGTGGGAGCTCCCAGGGCACACAGGAGGGCACCTAGCACAGCGTTTACTACAGCGAATGTTACATTGCTGCATAAATGACAGAAAGGATCAAATAATGAACAAATGACAGGAGAATTGTATTAATCAATCAATCGATCAATTGTGGAGACTAATCCTAAATCGCACTGTGAAGGGGACTAATAAACACATTTCCCCAATAGCATACCAAGGAATGAGATGCTAAAAGGGTTGTTGCCATTTACACTGAAAAAAAGTCTCATGCTATATACTGTTTGAAAAATTTTAATTGACTTATTAAAGACTCTGTTTGGCTTTGGTTAACAGCATGGAACATTTTCCCCTGCAGAGTGTTTAGTATCCTGGCTCTGATTGCTCAGGAATTGGAAGAACTGAATAATCTTGAAATTGGAAACCAAGGTAAAATTAAGTTATATGTTCAGAAAGATTAAAAATGATGCACACTCAAAAACAAGAGCCACACGGGGCATGGGGATACAGCCCTGTAATCTCAGCACTTGAGAGGCTGAGGCAGGAGCACAGATGGGCCAGCCTGAGCTACATGGTGAATTCAGGGCCAGCCTAAACTACATAGCAAGATTTAAAAAAAAAAATACTAAGAGCTGTTTCTGGCATGAGGTTATCTACGACCCTTTTAAAAATGTATATGGGGGTGGCTGGAGATTAAGCTCAATGGTTCTGGCATCTGTCTAACAGACGCAGGGTCCTGAGTTTGATCCCTTGTAACTACATACAACAATACTGGGCAAGGTGACTCACACCCATCAGCAATCAGTACCACATACCACAATGTGGGCGTGGTGGCTCACACCTGTAATGCCAACACTCGGGCAGCAGAAGCAGGAGGATTGCTGAGTTTGAGGCTTGCTTGGGCTACAAAGTGAGCTCAGGGCCAGCCTCAACTACAAAGTGAGACTCTGTCTCCAAAAAAAGGAAGAAGAGAGAGAGAGAGAGAGAGAGAGAGAGAGAGAGAGAGAGAGTTTTAAGACATTCGCCTCATGTGGCTAAATTGCTCTCTAAAAAATTAATACCTATTTACCTCTTAGTGGTGGGAAACAGGAGTTCTGTCTGCTCCACCACCTCTATGGGAATAGGTGGGTTTTTCCCCCCTCAAGGCTTTTTTTCTACAAACAGTGCTTAAGTGATACTTAAGGAAAGGAATTGTGTCTTGTAAAGTGTCTCCAATTCCTAAAGTTCTTGTACTATGCCAATTATGGAGCCGATCCTGCCCATACTTCCTCATCTATAAATAAAAGCATAGAAAAGGAGGAAATCTGAGTCATGGGAATTCTCATTCTGTGATTTTTTCCTGTATTCTACACAAGAGGCTACAAGTTAGGTACAAAAATATCCTGGCACAAATCGGAGAGGCATTCTGATGGCTTAACGAAGATCATTTGTGAAACCCTGATCACCTCCCTCTCTCAGACCTGTCTCCCTCAACGGCGATCCCCAGCAGCTCCCCCTCCGATTCTGCTTCCTGTCTGGGTTATACTCCCTTGTATAGAGCTACAACCTTTGACTTGAAGTGTGAAGGATTGGAAGGGAGTTTCTCCTGATGACAAATTTTTCAGGTCTGCAAAGCAATAATTGTCCAATACAATTGGACAATAAGGAAGTCTTTCTTTCCTGTAAGGAGGATATTGAACAGGAAAAAAAGAAAAAGAAAAGAAAAGAAAGACTTTGAAGAACTTTTGAAGTTTCTAAGCATTAACTCATAGAACATCAAAATCTGGATACTGTATAGCATCGCCCATTCTCTTTCTCTTCCTTTCCGCTTAAATTGTTTCCAAAACAACTCATCTCCATCCCCAAATTAAGTATAATTTCACAGAGGACAATTCTTATATACAATTACTTCAGAAGGGAACAAATGCCACTCCAGATTTATTTTTAAGTAATCATTATGAAAATAAGAAATGAACTATAAAGGGAAAAAAAACTCAGCAAGCTGCCCAGAGATAGGAACAGCATGTAAATTACTACTAATCTAAATTACCTTTCCTTTTCCACTCTAGAAAAATGCCATCTCTATTTTAAAACATTTATATCTGAGTAGTTCAAGCTATTGCAAGATGTTAAAGCTTAGATCTCTGGCTCTTATGCTCTCCACTGTATCTCAAAAGGTTTAATAAAAGGGCAGTGCCATGTAGTGGACTAAAACAATCTGAAAGCATTTAAAAAATGTTTTCTAAAATATTTACTCATTAGACATCACTATATATCACAAACTGTGTGGTATAAATATTCTTGACAGTGTTGCCTTACTTCTGATTATTAGTAGTAGTGCTTTTCTAGACAGAATGCTTGGGAGAATTTTGACCATAATAGCATTGTTGATATTCTGCTCCTCTCCTGAGAGCTGGGTAAACAGAATCTGACCACAATGTGTGTCCTTCATTGACAAGTTGGTGACAGTATCTACTTTGGTTCACTTTTCTGTCAAAATGCAATCACACAATAACATATCGACAACATGTAGTGTATGAAGACAGTAAAGTAGAATGAGGATTTGGAGAGTCAACTAACTCTTGCCTGTTATGGTTCAAAATAAAAATCAAAGAAGTAAACAGTCTGATGACAAGAAAGAGTTAAAAGTAGCTTCTTGGAAGGGCTTGCTTTGTCGTCAGAACATAACAAGGTAAGCACAGGGGAAACCCGGCTCATCTAAGAGATTAGTCAGGAGTTTGGGAGGTAGGCATTTGATTTTACAGATGTGATTTTGAACTGTGTGTGAAGATTCATTCATTCACTAAGGAAAAAAAAAGTACTGAACATCTGACACATAAAAGGGATATTAGTAGGCTCCAGTGAACAAGATTAGATGCTCCAGATAAAAGAGGATTCAACTGAAAGTAGCAAATCCCTCCAAAATAGCATTGGCTCTATTAAGATAGATTTTTTTTTTTTTTCTGAGACAGGGTCTCACTTTGTAGTTCAGGCTGGCCCTGAGCTCACTATGTACCCCAGGCAAGTCTCAAACTCAGCAATCCTCCTGCTTGTGCCTCTGAGTGTTGGGATTACAGGCATGAGCCACCACACCTGGCATTGTAGTATATGGTACTGATTCCTAGTGGGCGTGAGTCACCATGCCCAGTATTGTTCTATGTGGTTACTGGGAATCAAACTCAGGACCTTGTGCTTGGTAGACAGGCACCGGAACTCATGAGCTAAATCTCTGGCCCTATTAAGACAGAATTTGATTCATCCTTCAATTGTGAGTTTGAAGGAAGCAGTCCAGAATTACTATGTCAGCTTTACTCCCTAAAGTTTTTAGTGACCTGGCCTGTGTCCAAAAATCTACTCTGTCTGCCTTAGGATGTGGCCCTTGTCCTCATCATTCAGGATACAGCTGGAGTTATCTGTCCAATTCCAAGCAGCAGGTAGGGAACCCACAAAGGAAGCAGGAGCAAAGGTTCACCAATCATCTTTTTAAGGCCTTTCCCCACCCTGACATTCATTTCTTAGTTCCTGATTACCAAAACCCAACCCAAAGCTAGCTCACACATGGGTACAGGAAGACATGACTATGAAAACTGTGTCTTTAGTTCAGATATCAATGTCTCCAGTAATATCAAAATAGGAGAGAAGCAATGTTACGGTAAATGACTAGCATTTCTGCTATCCATGACCCTTGGCTTCTTATATCTAGGACGTTAAAAAAGCTGAAGCAGAAACTAGCCAAGGTAAAATTTGGCAATTTCAAAATACCTATATAGCTACTGTTAATTAACAATGCAATTTATTTATATATATACACATACATATTCATTACTTGAATAAAATACAAATAAATTACCTCTAATGAAATGCAATAAAGTTATCAGAGAGTAATAGCAGACAGAGATCTTTGGCAGTTTCCAAAATACTGAGCACCAAATTTTTTGCTTCCAAATGCAAGTGAATCCTTTCTTTTCACCAATACACAGAATATTCTCTGATCTTCTCATGCTACATATTGCTGGCAAACTTAAAATTAACTGCATTTGTCAATGGTACATGCTATGAAAATTACAAACATTTAAAAATTATTCTTTGATCAAGATTGCCAAAAAGATAATTCCCCTAAAATATTCTTGTAAAAAGCATACATAATGAACACTTATGTGTATGTATGTGGAGGAGTGAAACCCAGGGCATTGGGTATGCTAGGCAACTGAACTGTATCCAGTCTACAAACATAGCTAATTCGACCCAGTCTACAAAATGGCAAAATTGGGGGGCTGGGGATGTAGCTCAGTGGTGCTTCTGTCTTCTTTGCATACACAGAGTTGTGAGTTCAATTCCTGGCACTGCCAAAAAAAAAAAAAATGGTGAAATTGGGCTCAGAATGACAAAACTGAAACTGAATTACATATTCTCTACCTAATATTGATCCCAGGTCTAACTCATATAATTCTAGCAGTACAGGCTCTGGTATACTGTGGGGTTTCCATTAAAATACATTACACATAGCTCAGGTTCTTCTGTTCCCTCCGTGACCCCACAAAACAGGAAAAAGAGTGAAATTTAAACTGGGGGTTCATTTTCACATTCCTTTTCATTTTAAACCTGTTCGCATTTCCTATTGTAGCTATTCATAACCTTTTCTTGATTTTCTTAGGTCAAAGACAAACATTTTTCAGATCAGAAATTTAACTGATAAAACACTTGACTATACAGCTGCTTGGGTTTAAGAAAAAAAGTATCCAAAATAGAAAAGCTTTTTAAAAAGCCTCTTTTTCTCACCCCAAGAATTGTGCACCGTTATTTATGATTCATTCAATTACTAAACATTTTTTTGAATACAAATGATGCACAAGACAGTGCCTATGATAATGCAAAAATTTTCATTTGCATTACATTTTCCTTAATTTGGGCTCCATGATATATTACAGTTAGACATTCTCTCTTAGGTTATGATTTTTTATAGTTCCACATGTAACTGAATTAAACATTGAACTGGAAACATAGGAAATTGCTTTAAAAGTAAACATATGCATATAAACATATATGTGCATAATTTTCTATAAAAAGATATGAATTGTTAGATGGGGAAAAAGCGCCTTATTTTCAGCAAGTAGTGATTCAAAACATCAAAGTAAAACAGTCTATTTAGAGAGTCTCTATGTTCTGTGAAAAATGCCAGCCAGGAGGGAAAAAGGAATCTCCTTCATTTGTCTGTTGGGCTGAGGGCAAGTGCTACAGTTTGGTTTGCATGAATATCTGCCAAAGCGTTTGCCTGGGGAACTGGTGGATTCTGGGAGGTGGGAGCATGTGGGAGTTCTTTAGTCAAAGGGTATACAATTTTCCTCTTCCATTTCCTGGCTCATTATTTGAGCTATTAGCCTTGACATTTACCACCCCCAGAAGAGGTCCAAAGGAACAGGTCTGCTGGCTCTTACACTAGAACCTTCAAAATTAGAAGCTGAAATATTTCAGGTATTTCATTACAGTAACATGAAGCTGACTGATATAGCATGAGCTATGATAACCTTTACCACTTGTAGCTACATTGCATTAATGACTACAAATTTACATTATTTTTCCCAAGTTCATTCAGCTGCAGCATTTGACTTTCTAGGTACTACAAATGTTTTATCAATAGTATATTCTCTAGAAAGAGTTCATGTTCAAAGAGAGGCTCCATAGACTTCTTTAACAGAGTAAATGTAGTGTTGGATTCTTTTTGTCCTTCAATGTCTCACTCAAAATAACTACAGATCTTTAGTCTTCTTTAAGTCAGGTAGACAGCATGATAGAACCAGCTATTTTCACACACTGCTAAGCTGCTCTTGGGCCCCTGCCATTTTTTCCTTTTCTATATGGGATTGTCTATAAAAAGCTAAGGGAGTGTTACATCTAAGAAAGGATAGAAATATGACTCATGGAAGGTTGCTGCAATACAAACAGAACTAAGAATCAAATATGGAGTACTTTGCAAAATAGGGAGCACTGTATAAATGTAAGTACTATAGTTTATTCATTTAAATAATATTTATTGAATGTTAGATGATAAGGATAAGTAAAATATCTTATTTAATATTTTTGTTTTTGTTTTGTGGAACTGGGGAATTGAACTCTGTCCTTTAGTGCTTCCAAGATAGGTACAGTACCACTTACGCTAAACACCCAGCCCCATTATTTAATAAGTTTAAGGCAGAGAATAGACAATCTTAACTCAATAGAGAAAATACAAGAGTATGGAGTACTAACTGGGTTTGTCCAAAGGAACTGGGAATAATTTTTTAGCAGAAATAACTTTAGAAGTTTAAAGATTAGTAGGAGTTTTTTGGATAATGAGCAAAAGAGAGAGAGAAGCATACAGTTTTGGAAGAGCTTACTGTGTCTAGAGAACAGTAGGCCATATGGCTGACATGGAGGCTGACAGGGCTTCCAACAGGTAAGTTCTCAAATGAGGAACAATAGGCTTGGAACTTTATCCTTGAAACTCTTGAGCCACGGAAGCATTTTAAGCAAGAAAGGAACGTACTCAGATTAGCATTTTTTTAAAAAAATTATCCTTCGGTAGTGACAAGTGCTCAGTCAGGATATGGTAAATAAGAAAGAGAACTTAGGGATAAGTTGAGTGTATGGTTAGTACAACTTATTGATAAGCTAGTTGTGGCAGAGTGATTCTGCAGTTTCTGGTATGGGCTTTGGGTTAGGTGCGGGAATGGAAAAGTGACTTGTTTTGGTATGTTAAGTTTTAAGTGCTTAAAAATGTCTACAAAGAAATTTGATAGGATCCAAAACTCAGGAGAGAAGGAGGTCTAGTTTGGGCAAATAGATTACAAATTATTATCATATGCAACAGTGGTTCCGAGACATCAGGATTTGTCATAATCACCAAAGTGCTTCTTAAATGTTGCTCCTTGATTTAACCTTAGAGGTTCTGATTGAATATGTCTGGGGAAGAGCTGAGGAACTGATCTGTAGAGAAGCTCCCTCAGTGATTTCCAGAGAGAACCAATTTTGGGGAAATACTACTGAAAGACTAGGAAAAGAATTACTAGAAAGTTGTGCCACAAAACCCAGAAGTAGAGAACTTCAAGAAGTAACAGTGGTGGTTATGTGAGTTCAGCAGATCATGGTAGCTTGGAACAGAGAAGATCTACCAAGCTTGGTAGCCCAAAGCAGGACGCTGTCAAACTGAAGGAGCAGGGGACAGGATGTGGTAAGAGCCACACCAACTGCAGTAGGTGGGAGGAATCCCTGTGGATAAGGAAAGAGACCCAGTGCATGAAGCATACTTTGAAGACATGAAGAATACTTTGTAGACAAAGACAAAATCTAATGTCTGAAAGACCAGGTTCAAGCTCTTAGGCTGCCTCTCAATGTTGACATATATCTCTGTAAAGCCCTCCTTTTTGTTATAACATGTTATGTTACAGATCTCTTTGCATAAGTTAACTGTGATAATGCATGTGAAAAAATTGTACATTGCTCTTTCAAACGTTTTTATTAACAAGCTATATGTGTCAGAATATCCTGAACAACTCTATAGAGCAGGTTTCTAATTGTCAGTCCACAGTGACAAAACATCCCCAGTTTTAGTCATTGGAGTGTTCATCTCATTATAAAAGAAAAGGATTTCAGAAGGAAGAGTCATATCTAATGTCTTAAACGAACGTACGCCCTCACATTACCAATAAAGATCCACAGGTTGGTGAGTTCAGGGCCAGCCTGAACTACAAAGTGCCTGAGTGGGAAGTAGAGGTTCACTGGTTTGTCCAAAGTCGTGCTGTTTAATGGCAAAGTCCAGTATGAAATTCAGTCAAGTGCCTCGTGTAGGGGTGCAGGCCTGTAATCCAAGCTAATCTGGAGGCTGAGGCCAGAGGATCACGTTTGAGTTCAGCCTGGGCAAGACCCATTGCAAGAAAGTAAAAGGAGAGGGAAGGAAGAGAAAAGAAAGAAGCAGAGAGCTGAAGATGGGGTCGCTCCCTGATGGATTGCTTGCCTAGCACGCGTGAGGGGCTGAGGTTGATTCTTCAGCATTGAAAGAACAAAATCCCTACTTAGCACCCAGCGCCCCCACCCCCTGCCCTCCCCCTGCATTATATTTTAAATTCTCAGCCCCTTAAATCTTGATCTTTTTGTTTTACACCAAAGACACACGTGGACCATTGGAGCTTCAACGGCTGGGGCAAAGTAAGAGGAGCCAGTCCAAGGGTTCAGGAGGCAACTTCTCAGAACCCTTGTTGACTGGTCTCTTTTCCTCTTACTCTCCTGATGCCCTAAACTTAGTCTAGAACCTGGGACAGCAGGGGAATCAGTGGGCAGTAGAAGACCAAAGAGGCTGCTACACATCGCGTCCAGTTTTCCCTTCATACTTACAGAGCTCTGCAAAACACCAGCAACGAAAAAGACTGTCGCTGGTGACACATCTTGAACGGGTCACATGACCTGCTCAGCACACGGTAACTACAAAGGTTTCTATTTTACAGCAAGGACAGAGATGCAGCTTCCCACACTCAGCTCGCACACTGGAACGTCCCTCTCCCTTTCTGAGGGGCACAGTGTGGCCAGATCTTTCACTCCCTGCCGCCAAGCACAAAGCTGCGACCAGGTGCAGATGGCATGTATGGTGCTGAACGCATGAACTCAGGAATTCCCTGACTCTTTATCTGTTTACTTCGTCACAGAAAAAAACGTCTCTAGTCAATTGAAGTAGAGGTACTGTTTTTCTCATATATTACTTTGCAGTTGACTAGATAAAAGTTAAAGAACTGTTTATACCTATGTTTTCCCAAAATTATTTTCAGGAAAACAAAACACTCTTTATTTTGTGAACTAATAACACATATATGTACAGAGTGTAACATATTGAAACACAACGTTATAAAATTACAAAATTGTGGGGGGGGGTTGTGTGTGTGGCACCAGGACTCAAACTCAGGCCCTTGAGCTTCCAAGGTAGGCATAGTACCACTTGAGCTAAATCCCCAGTCACAAAATTTGTAGATAGCTTTGTTTTCGCTGTGCTGGGGATGGAACCCAGGGCCTCATAGCTAGATAAAGGTCCACCACAGACTCTCACCCTCAGTCTCTTGCTGGTAGATTCTAATAAATATTAATATGTAAAAATAGTGATTTTTTTAATAGTAAAAGAAATTATTTTTTCTCCCATGAGCTATTTTCTCCATCTCATCTCACACTTCTTTCCTTCCTTTTGAAAAAGGTAAAAAATTGATTCCCTGTTTTCTAAGATGTCACCTTGTTCTCTTTCCTTTCACGTATTTTAGGAAATGGTTTTGAGTTTTCCTTGTCATCATGTGTATCTTTCTGCTTTATTTGAACTGTAAGCTTTTTAGAACAAGGATTGTCCTCCAAATATGGGAAAAGTGACATTTATTTTTAGTGCTCAGTACTTTTTAAGCCTCTCCTTTTTTTCAAAGCAGCTGTGATAGTCACAGGATAATACTTTTTCTAAGGCAGATTATGATACAAGAAACTGAATAGACTCATAGGATGGAAATATGAAAAGAGTACAATAGAGAACAGAGGTTGGAGTGGAGTTTAGGTCTGAATCTGTCACCAAGACAGGATAAAACAGGATATGTTATTGGAAAAATACTCCATGGGAGGTACAAGCATTGGAGGAAAATTAAATTCACCAACCATTCCATGCTGGCTCAAGTTTGTGCTGATTTGGTGACAGAAAAATCATGATTCGTACCTTGCTACAAGGTGTGGGGGTGTGTGAGTGGGTGTGTGTGTATGCATGCGCATGCGCACACGCACATACACAATAAGATGAAGTAGACTTGGTAAAGATATACAAAGAAGGGTATTCTAGGAAGATTTTTTTAAAAAATATTTTATTCATTAAAGGGAGAAATAGAGCACCCAGCATTCTGACATAGAAAGCTTTCATTGGTTTTGAAAGTCATATGGGCTATTATTACCCCAAACCAAAAGCTGTCTCATTTCGCACATATGCCACTAGGTTTTTATTTGCTGCTTTTCTTAAATTGAGGCACACATTTTAGAGTTGTACTTAAGATTCTGTATTATAATCTAAGCACTCTGACTACAATTTCTTAAGCTACGTATTTTAAATGAGTCTCTCTTGTTTTTTGAAATACAGTGTATCTTGCACAAATGAATCTTGTAATGACCAAAGAATGAAAGCTAGAAGTAATCTTAGGATGGCTTTGTATATAACCAACTTACAGACTTCTCCATCATATATGTTCAAATATAAAAGCCTGATTAACAAGATTTCTAAACTTACAATATTAGAAAGATGTACTTTAGGTGTTTTTATGTATAATGACAGCACATTATAAAGTCGACAGCTCCTGATTTTCTTGCTGTTATATCCAGTGATGACTCATGCTAATATAGAATATTTACTGCTAGTTAATCACTGATTTTTTTTAAAAAGTCATTTTTTTTCCAGAGAATGGGCAGGAGATAAGACGTCAAGAAGCAATAAGCAATGAAATGAAAGAGGAGAATGCAAAGGAACTCAGAAGACAAAACATTAAAGCGATGTTATTTTCCTCCTTGTACACAGATGGACAGGCAAATTATAGCAGTAATTGCCGACTCCGTTTCACCAAAGACAGGACGGCCTTGGGGAATCAGAGTAGGGGAGAAAAGTCCAGTCCAACTGTATTCTCATCCACGCTCCACCTGGCTTTGGCTAAGGTCAGTTACCTTTCCTGTGCTTTGGTTTCCTGAAATGATGAGAGAGATTATTTGAGTTACTGGGGAGACAGATAAGGTAATGCTTCGGGAGGGCCCAAAACGGGTCAGAAAAAGGTAGCACAAGAATATCAAGTGGTACTAGGCCACTCCACGGTGTGTGCTGTTGGAAAGTCATCCTGCTGCAGGGATCCGTAAGGAGTTCCAGCTGTGGTGTAGGGCCAGAGGAGAGCGCAGCACAGCGCTCTCAGGGATGCTGAGGGGAAGATCTGTGCTGAAGCCATAGCCTCTACACCCACGTTCAGAGAACAAAGGGGCCGGTCGGTGGGCGGAGCAAGACACTCTTCAAAATCCGCCCTACTGTTCCGCACGATGGTCACACACTTTTGAAATCCCAGAGTTTGAATCCAGGCTTTGCCACTGACCACAACGGACGTGGGAAAATCACGTCGTTTCTTTAAACTTGTTCTTCCCCACCTGTAAAATGGGGGTTACAATAATATTTATAGGGTTGTTAACAGCGATTGACGCTATCGAAAGGAGTCTGTAAAGTAAGCTGCTGTTGAATACGGGAAAAGGAAATGCAGAAATTCGTGTTGATATTAAGTGAACCGTCCTTTTAAAGAGGAAACGGTGAGGCTTTTGTTTTTGTTTTATAAAACATCACACGACCGAAGGGGCCCAGGAAAAGAAAAACTTGTTTTGCCAAGTCTGCATCCACTCGTATTTCACGGGCTCACGGTAACTCGTTAAACCCGAGATGTTTGGCCCATAGCACACAAACAGGAAAAGCTTTCCGTGTGCTTTAATTTAAAAAAAAAAAAGCTATTTTAGAAAACGATATGTATATATTTGAAAAATCTGTCGGCTACCCAATAGCTGTTACAAAACAAAGCTCGGATGCTGCGTTTCTGTCGACCTAAGGGAAGCGAAGTCGAGGGCGCAGGGCTCAGGGAACCGATTCCGAACTGCGCTGGGCGCCAGGCAGCCCGCAGCAGAGCTGGGGGAGGACGTGTGGCCGGCCAATCTATCCCGGAACCTTCGCGCGGGCGGGGCGGGGCCTGACGGGGCGGGGCCCAGGGGCGGGGCCCGAGCTCGCCCCGCCCCGAGCGCGCGGCGGGCGACCGGCCGGCGGCCGCGAGGATGCCGAGGGGCGGCGACACAGGCCGGACCCAGCCGGGGCGGCGGGGCGGGCGCCGCCCGAGGGGGTAGGGTGCGCGCGGGGGCGCGCCGGGCCGGGAGGCGCGCTCGGGCCGCGCTCGCTGGTCGGCTCCGCGGCGCCTGGCTCCCTCCTCCCTCGCGGCCGCGGCGGCAGCTGAGGCGGCGGCGGCGGGAGGCAGACATGGCGGCCGACCTCAGCCTGGAGCGTGTGTGCGCTCTGCCCCGCGCCTGGACCTACGGGATCACCAGGGGCGGCCGCGTCTTCTTCATCAAGTAAAGAGCGGGGTCGGCGGCGCGGGGCCGCGCGGGCGTCGTGCGGGGGGCGGACGGGGGCGGACGGGGTGTGTGGCCCCGCGCCCCTCACGCCGAGCTCTGCCTTGTCTCCCCGCAGCGAGGAGGCCAAGAGCACCACCTGGCTGCACCCCGTCACCGGCGAGGCCGTGGTCACCGGACACCGGCGGCAGAGCACAGGTAGCCGCCTGCAGACCCGGGGTGCAGGTAGCGGGGCCGGGGTCCCCGCCGGGAGCGGGCTGCAGCGCCCGCTCGGTCTCCCAGAGACGCAGCCCCCTTGCTGGGCGCCCGCCGCCCCGGCCCCACGCCCCGAGGGGGCCGACGCCCCTCCGAGCCCTGCGGCCGGACCGAGTTTCCCCCCGGCCCCTTCCCGAAGTCCTTACCCGCGCTCCTCCGGCCCCCGCCCGGCCGCCGCCTGGGATCTACGTCCTCCCACCGGGCTGCTTCCTCCTCCGCCGCCGCCGCCGCTGCCTCCCAGGTGGGACTGGTGGGTAGGTGGCGACGGAGGAGGAGAGCACTTCGGGGTGACGGGGACCGGTCGGGGAACGCCTGGCGCGTCCCCTCCTTGCTGCCGGAGGAGGCAGTCGCAGCCACGATCCAGGTTCAGAGTCCCCGGCAGCGGCAGCGAGGTTGCCCAGAGCGCCAGGAGGCGGTGGGCGAGCGAGGGGGTGTCCGGGTTGGGCATGGGGGCCCCCAGGTGCAGGGGCTCGGCGGGGAGACGCGTGCCCCCCCCCCCGGTGGCGTTGATGGCGCGCCTGAGTGCCAAACGTGAGTCGGGCCGGAGAAGGACAGGCTTCTTGTCATTTCTGTGCTGGTCTGGCTTTCTTTTGTCATTCTTTGTTTACATTCGCGGAAATTGTTTGTCTGATATGTAACATGTGTTCTCTCAACTGGCCTGCCCGCGACTCTGGAGATTGGGAAGACAAGGGACCGTTTGGGTCAAAAGGTGAGGAGGGTTCGAGCCGCTCTACAGAGCTGCCCTCCCGGGTACTTTCTCTCCAACTCCGAGATTCCGTGAGGCTCTTGAAGTTGCCAGGATGTTGAGCAAACCTGTCTTTTCTATTAAACGCTGGAGTTCAGCGAAATGACTAATGTGTCCAAATTTGCACAAAAGTGGAGGAGGACAGGGGAAGGCTGGTGTAGCAAGCATGATGAGGTTACATTTTTCGGGCACTTCTGACTAATACACCGTCATATTTCCTAGCTCCCCTGTGCAGTCTTTGGCTTCAGTATCCCTTTTAGGTATTTTGCAATCATATTTTAACTTTCTTGGCCTTTTTGCTTTATGGATAGTAACAAATTCATTTCATAGAAGGCAATACGGTGTTAAAATTAGCCTGATTATCTTGTGGAGTTATTTCATGCTTACTTTTGGTTATGTGTAATGTAAGTGTGCCCTAATTACACTCACAGATTTGATGACATTCATACGACAGAAAAATTGGATACTTTGATAGCTTTCACATGAATTTTTTTTTTTTCTGGTCTGGCTTTTACTTTGCTTGGGCTTTGGTTGTGTGCACACATCAGTGGCTTCTTTGGGAAAGGTACTAATGCTTAAATCCAAACCACTTGTCATTTAAAGTAATATGTAGTACAGAAGGATACTACCATTGTTCACCTCAGCCATTCCCAAGTTTATTACTTGAAACTTCATTTCAAGGGCATGGAAACACACCCATGGAAGTATTCATTGTCAGATTTCTTTTCCACTAATTAAGTTCTTAGAAGCTCTTCCTTTTCAGCACTGGCACATCTTAGGTGGATGCATTTCTGTAACTGAAAAAGAATATCCTAGATGAACACAGCATATCTTAAAGGGGCAGATGTTGGCTATTATGCACAATTTGGGGTTTTACCGAAATTGGTAGGTTTTTTTTTTTTTAACTTGGAATTAAGAAAATCATCCTTTGTTTTTTTGGGTACCAGAATGTAGGTCTTTTCCACTCTGATCACTAAATGGTATAGATCACATCAGATACTATAATCTCTGTATTTTGTGGACGTTTAAGGTGGTTTTAAAGTAGAATTGCAGTCTTTCCCAAAATGATGTGTCTCTGGTTAATTTTATGACCAGTCCACTGTATTTTGGTTAGAAACCTACCTAAATGAAAATAGCTAATCATGAAAATGAATAATTAAAATGCATTCACATTTGTTCTACCATTGAAGTAATACTAATTGCAATTATGTGTTTTTAGATTTGCCTACTGGCTGGGAAGAAGCATATACTTTTGAAGGTGCAAGATACTATATAAAGTGAGTTTTTAAATTTTTCTCTTTGATAATTTAAATGCTGTGATTACTCTTGGGTTGAATTGTATAAGGTCATAATTTCTTAAGGTTTATCATATGTAATATGGACTTTATATACTATTAGAATTTGGAAAGAAAAATGGCATTGTTAGTTTTCCTAGGTTATTTGCTTGTATATTCATTGGTTCTTTGATTTTAACATTAGATATGCATGGCCACATTTAATTTTGGTGCTTCTTTATATATTCTTTGGTAGAGAATTACAGTTTTTTGTTTTTAGCTATGTGACAAAATTTTGCTCCTTTTCCTGACAGAGCAAACAAATGAAAATCTCTGAATTGAGCTATCACCTTTTTTTAAAAAAGGGAATTCTGTGTTGATGTGTTTGCCCAGAGCTGTTAATAAGTAGCACAAGTAAAGTAAAGCTAGGTACAATCTGATGAACAGTGACAAAGCTGAAAGTAAAAACAAACAGCAATAAATGGTGAATACTCCACAAGCATTTGTTGGAGCAGTTTGCAACTTTACTTCAGTTCAACTGTATCTAAGTGATTGTCCTTCACTGTTGTGCTAATGTTTAGATAAAAGGCTTTTGGTAGAATTTAAGAGAATACTCTTAACTAGATACTCCTAACCTTTAAACCAATTCTACTGAATATTGAACTAATTTCTATTCCAGTGTAATCTGGTAGTAGAGAAAGTGTTGGAGAGTCACTACATGGGGAAAGATTTAATCTCCCAAGGGAAAAATACAGATGACTTTGTCTTTGTTTTAAATCAGAAACTGTTTAAAAGCTTTGTTTTTGTTGTTTAAAATTGTTTGGCAAAATTTTAAAGAGCTGGGCTGGAGATTTAGCTCAGTGGTTCTGGTGCCTGCCTGCCTCGCAAGCGCAAGGTCCTGAGTTCGATCCTAGTACCCACATAGAATGCTGGGCGTGGTGACTCACGCCCACCAGCAATCAATACCACATACCACAGTGCTGGGTGTGGTGGCTCACACCTGCATTTGGGAGGCAGAGACAGGAGGATTTCTGAGTTTGCGGCGGCATGCCTGGGTTACATAGTGAGCTCAGGGCCAGCCTGAACTACAAAGCGAGACTCTGTCTCAAAAAGAAAAAAAAAAAAAATTTAAAGAGCTTAGTCTTGAAAGAGAATGTTGAAATGCAAGATTTGATGAAGATTTTGGTAGTCTATTAATAGTAACAAATCCCTAGCTGAAAGAATGTTTATTTCATTGAGTTTACTTAGGAAGTTATTTTTACCAAGTGACATTTTTAAGATCATGCTTAGTTCTACCAAATTATAATTCCTGAATGATTCTTTAAGCTTTTTAGAAAGGATATTAATGTAAAATGTCAGCATGTATTTAATAGGTATTAGGAATAATGCTTTTGGATGTAGAATGAGAGAAAGCAGAAGTGAGAAGTAAGGGTGAAGTATTGTCTTGCTGTGGTCCTTCTCTGAATTTTTTGGTGTTAAATTTCTTGTTTGGGGTTTGGTCCATGCCCTAAAAAGTGCAGTAAAGTGTCATCATCAAGTGTTTTTCTAGTGATTGTTTTCATCTTGAGTTAAAATGAGTTTGTGTTTCCATGATAAGGAATGTATTCTCTTTTTGGATGTATTTTTGCTATTCTAAAGAAAAACAAAGTTTTTTTCTATTTTCCCTTATTCAATGAAATTTTGATTATTTGAAATCCAGCTGATCTCACAAGAATAGGTAGCACTTCAGTTCTTCATTTGAACTTTTGTGGATGTATATATTATTGAATGATTTTTTTTATAGTACAGAATATTTTATGTAGGCTGAATGTGCATGTTTTAATTTGGAAACTGAGCTCTTTGAAAGACTGAGTTGTTTTTACCAGCCATTTCCATTGGATTTTCTTTTAACAACAAATTAGAATTTTGAGTGCCATGTTTGAGTAAGTTGTTTAGGAAAATTTGGACAATATTAAGAAAGCTGTAATAATTTTACTCTAAAATATTTTAAAGCAGTGGGTTTTAATCATGTAGTATTAATGGCTAATGGTTGTATCCCAAAGTAACAATACAGTTACACTATGAAAGTAATTCACTGTAAAACTTAGGGTAAAAATATTGCTCATTAAACTTCCTTTAAGTAAACTGACCATTTAAAAATACAAGATTTGTTAAATGTTGGGTGCTAGTGCTTTACCCTTCTGGGTTAAAGAATATTTCCTCTAAAGATTAGTTAAATCCATAATGCAGACTACTGTCACTTCCTAGAAACTCTGCACTTGTATTGCAATTAGAAATACTTGCTCAGGG
>PVIC010022220.1:0-27883 GCA_004025085.1 Thryonomys swinderianus | reverse complement strand
GCAGGAAACATCCTCATCAGGATTTTATCTTCCAGAAAGTAAAATGCCCCTTCACTTATCAAAAACTATAAGCAGCAGAGACTGGAGCGTCTCTAGCAGGGAAGAGAGCTGGATCCAGGTTTGTGCCCCGCACAGATTCCTGGGATTCTGTGCCTCAGGGTGACCTCATCCCGCTCTGAATTCCCAGAATGCTTGGCAGTCGGGTCAGCATACCACACACGTTTTGCGTGAACTTCTGTTGGGTCTTCCTGAGGAAAAGTGCTTACTTTTAGTACTTACTTAAGTACTAACTTAGTTCTAAAAGTACTTACTAAGCAGCAGTGGCTAAGGACACACTCTGTTAGTAGAACACACACACACGACCACACATGTCATTCTAGATGTGTGTATGTCACGCGTTTGCCTCCTGTCTTCCTTCACCTCGGGCCTAGACTTCCAGCTCCATGTTCCACGCGTGGCCTCTCGCTGCTTTCCGGTGCAGCACGTGGGCCGATCGGCCTGCTGGAGTGTGAGGGCTGGGCCCAGCTCCACCACCGGCCAGGCTGCCTGCGCCCAGAGCCCGGCCGCCCTGCCGGGGGCTGCGGGGCTGCGGGCGACGCTGAGACAGCTGCACAAGCAGCCTGGATCGGTCGCTCACGAGGCCCGTGACAGAGGGAACTCAGGGCCCCGAGTTCCCCCTTCCACCTCCCAACTTCCTTTTCCTAGAAGTGGAGGTCATGGATGTGATCAGAAGTATGTTTCCCCTTCTCTGCGGCGGGTTTCTTAAGAAACGGTTTCCATTTTCGTCATGGGCTTCGGGAGACAAAATCCGGGGAGCAGGAGCAGAGCGTGGTCCTCTGCGACGCGTCCAGGCTGAGACGGAGCCGTCAGCCACGAAGCCCCAGCGCTGTGACAGCGTGACCGAGACGGCCAGCCAGTGCCCCGCCAGCCCGGGAGCCGCTGGCCTCCCCGCTCTGGCCTCCCCCGCGCTGGGGACGCTGGCCCCATGCCAGAGCTCATGCCTGACGGCTGCCTGGGCCGGGGTCCTCCCCGTCTCCCCTCTAACTTTCCAGCTAGAGCGCTTTTTTTTGTCTAAAAATGTGCTTCAGTTTTAAATTGCATTTCTACGAAAGCAACCACCCATACTAACCAGTGACCTAAGGTATCTGTGTGACAAAATTGAGTTAAATAAAATGTTAGTGGTTAACGATCATGTAGGTAAGTGGCTACATAAAGGTTCTGTGTAAAAGTTTTCAACTTACTTGTGCATTGAAAATGCCCTAATTAAAAATACATAAACTTTTTTCAATTGCCTACACTGCCTTCTAGGAGCCTTTTCTTTCTGCTGCCCCGTCTTGGGTCCTTTAGAATCTGCTCTTGTGCAGCAGGACCCGGCATCCTCAAGCAGATCCATCTGTAAGAGGGCTCTGCCCTCCGATAGGGGAGCCTCCAGCCACTCACGGCCATCGTGCCCTTGAGATACGGCCAGCACAGCTGAGGAAGTGAATGTTAAATTTTATTATATTTTAATTAATTAAATTTAAAATAGCAGCCAGGCACGTTGGCTCACACCTGTCATCCCAGCACTCAGGAGGCAGAGGCAGCAGGGTCACTGTGAGTTCGAGGCCCGCCGGCTACATAGTGAGCTCAGGGCCAGCCTGAACTACGAACCGAGACCCTGTCCCCAAAAACTAAAAAAATAATTTTTAATAGCCATGTGCTACTGTAAATTAAGAGAATCTGGCCGTCTTTTCTTCATTTCTTCATCATTCAAGAAAAAGTCCTTGGGTGCTTATTATATAAAACACCAGGCACAGAACAGAGCACTGGCCGTACAGCCAGCGATCAGCTTCTCCACGGAAGGCCTCAGGATCTGCCGAGAAACAGGTGCTCTGCCGCCGCAGGCAGCAGGAGGGCGTGCTGCGCTTTGCGCCCTGAACTCCCTGCTAAATTAGGGGCTCTGTGCAGGGAGGGGGGCGCTGGCGCTTCCCCAAGGACTCACTCCCTGCCCGGAGGCCGGGAGGCCGAGGCCCTGGCAGAGGCACGTGTGCCCGGGCGCGCAGCGGGCAGGACGGGCTGCTGAGCGGCTGGAAGGGACCGATGCCCCGGAGCCGAAGCTCTGGCCTGGGTCCCTGCCCTGGACCTTCCAGGGAGCAGGCCCTCTGGTCAGATCCAGCTCCGCTCCGGCGCGCGCCCACGATCTCCGCAGCGGCAGCCACCTGGGCGAGCCTCACCACCCGCCCCGAAGTGGGCGCGCAGGGATAGGAAGGGCTGCTCGCCGGCCGAGGCCGGGTGGGTCGCAGGGTCTGCCGGGCCCTCTGCTGCAGCCCGGGTGCAGTGCGGGGCAGAGGGACAGGCCGCCGACCGCGCCCTCGCTGCCCCCGCCCCCCGGGCACCTGTTCCCCGAGAGGAACTGCTCGGCCTGGGAGGATCTGAGGAAACTTTGCAAGAGGGACATTTTGTTCGAGTTTAAAATGGTGAAGCGCTTTACCAAAGAGCATGGTGGTTTCCTTCCAAGTTAAAAACACACCCAGTTTACTTCTCCCACAGCTATTTACTCAGGAGAACTAAGACGCCACGTGCAGAGAAAGGGTTGTCTGTGAACTGCCCCAGCAGCTCTGCGCACCACAGCAGAAGCGAGGAAAACACCCACAAAGGCCCCGGTGGAGTCTGTTTACACAGCGGAAGCTTATTCAGAAATGAGGGGAACCACTGGATCACGCAACGTCACGCACAGGACAACGTGCGGGGGGAGAGAATCCAGGGCCCAGAGCAAGCGCCGCGGCTCCCTCCACGGGACGCTGCAGGGCAGCCTGTGTCCCGGGCGCAACGCCGACCATGGGCCGGGCGGGGGCGGGTGGAGGGCGCGCTAGTGAGGGAGGTGCGGGACCCACGGTGGCGTCCCGGGCACAGCCACTCGGTGCACAGGAGGGCACCGGGCCAGGGCCGGGCTGTGTGGGTCACGGAGCACACGCGTCACATCCGTGACACCAGGGCTCTGCCCCCACGCCAGGAGCAAAGCAAAGGCGTGAGCTGCTCCCCCACATACAAACTGGCTTCAAGATACCTGATCTTTTAAAACTGATCTCACCAACTACTGTCACACCGCCCGTGGAAGGGCCAAGGTCAAGGGGTAAGATGAGCCCAGCATGGATTGTAAATAAACTGAATGTTTCGGTTGCTGATTTTTTTGTTGTTCTTTGGTTTGCTCTTATGAGACAGAGTCTCCCGATATAGTCCAGGCTGGCCTTGAACTCACTCTGTGTCCCAGGCTGGCTTCACATTCATAGCATTCCTCCTGCCTCAGCCTCCAGAGTGCCAGGATGACAGGCCTGTGGCTCAGCGGCCGCCTCTAGCTGCTGACTTTTCCATTTATTCTCTGGTGCTGGGGACTGAGCCCAGGGCCTTGCCCGTGAAGCTGAGCGTCCCACCACGGAACCGCAGTACAGCCCGGCCCCTGAAGCCCGGAAGGCTCAGTCAGTCTTCCAGGGTTTGTCAGGAGGTGCTCAGCATCAAGGTGGGCACACCGCAGCGTCGCACCTCCCTACCCTGCCATCAGGGGGATAAACAGATGATATAACACAGGATGTTGTGGAGCCCAGAAATCCGGGAGCAAAGCAGACGGACCGGTTTTGTATGGGGACTGTGGGGCCGTGTTTCCCACAAGGACAGAGCAGGAAACAAATCTCACGCTGAGTCGGTGAGTGAGAGCTTGGCACGTTCAACAGGCACTGAGGCGGGAAACAGCCGGGCACGGGGCTCGGGAGGCTGCCGGCTCCAGGCTGGAGGCCAGGGCGGGCCCTGCCCAGTTCTGGGCTGCGGAAGTTGCTACGGCAGCAGTGGCAGAGTCTGGCTGTCAACTAACACCTGGGGGACTTCAAGGTGCGGTGGAGGGACAGGAGTTAGGGGATCCTGTAGCCATTCCTGTCATCTCTGCAGCCAAAACACAATGTGCCCTGCAGCCGATCTGTCGGGGAATCGGCGGCAGCGGCGGCTGGGACGCAGAAGCCCTAGGCCGGCTCCACTGGCCGGTAACTTGGGGCTCCTGTTTCTTTCTTGAACTGGACAAGCCCGGAGGTCAAGCAACCGCTCCTGAGGCTCGCAGCTCGCAGCCCTCGCCCGGCGCCAGAGGCACAGCCCTGGTCTGGTCCCTCTCGGGGCCTGACGGAGTCACGGGGCGCGCCGAAGTCGGCCCGGCCTCCCCTCGGGCCTGGCCCCCTGTGCGGGCAGGAGCTCCAGCGGGGAGGACAGTGCCGGGAGAGCCCCAGGGCGGCCCCGGGGCCACGGGATGGCAGCGCCGTGCAGACGGCCGTGCAGCTGCCAGGTGGGCGGCGGAGAGAAAGCCCAAGGGAGGAGCCGCCAGCTTCCTCTTTCATGAGCTCATGGCCAGAGTCGGCCCAGGGCTCCGTGAGCTTGTTTTTCCCTCGCTCGGCCCTGAGTCACACACGCCATCGGCTCTTCCCAGAAAGCCACTGCCAGGCTCGCCCTTGGCGCTGGCCGGCCTCGTCCTCACCCCAGCCCGGCAGGGCCGGCCCGCCCCGCGCAGGCTGCTCCGGAGGGACGGCCTGCCGCTCCGGTCGGCCCGGGCGGAAGCCACGGCGGCTGCTCCGGGAGGAGGGAGGCTCCGCCCACTGTGGGTGGGGGCTGGGGCTGCTGAGCTGGGGTCCCAGGGCCTCAGTCCCTTCGTCCCAGCCGTCACTTAGCAGATCAAACCGTGGAGAAGCGCGGGGTTCCAGAGCGCGGCATGAGAGGGCAGTGCCCGCCACCGTCTGTCCTCCCTCCGCTCCCTGCTGGCTTCAGTCCAAGCTGGGCTCCCCAACCGTGGCGCCGGAAGAAGGGCACATAGCGCCAGGTCACGTCCACAGGCAGCTGCCACTGACCGCACCACAGCCCCCGACCCAGCCAAACTGACAGGCGAGTCCTGGGCACGGGAAACAGCGGCGGGCGAGACCAGCAGGTCTCCGTCGTGCAAAGGAAGCTCCAGAGGGAGAAGCCGCACCGGGTCCTCGACGCTGGCGCCGGAAGGCCGAGCAGGCAGGGGGAGGGGAGCTAGCCGGCCTCTGCAGGGCGAGGCTGTGCCCTCCCCCGTCGCCCTGATGACCTGGCCTTGCTTTTGTGTCAAGGAAACTGGAAGGAGCTGGTCCTGGCCTCCTGAGGGCTGAATCAGTTCAGGGTCCACTGATTAACTTATGCGAGAACTCACTGCTCCCGAACCCTCTGGCCTGCACCGCTCCAGCTACCGGCCTGGGCCAGCCGGGGAGCGTGAGGTCCCTGGCACTGGCTGGCGGGACAAGGACCAGGAACGCACAAGGCCCTGCTCCTCGAGGGCAAAGAAAGCGCCCAATTTGGCCGAGGAGCGGAGAGGGACGGGAGGCCAAGGAGGCTGAGCTGAGCACTGGAGCCCCACCCCGCGCTCCCCCGTGTTGGGGAGCCCAAGGCAGTCCCTTGGCGCACCCAGAGGCATGGCCCGGGGAGGCCCCGCTACTGCCTAGAAGCAGGACGCCTGCGTCCTCGGGCCTTACGACGGCCCGCAGGCTGCGGGGGCCACTTACCCGGCAATCAAGGAAACAGGTTTGGGAGACTAAGAGAAGTCAAGTTGCGCACTGTCAAGGGCACTAGTTAATAAATACCAGATCTGGAGCGAAGCTGGCCCTGCTCCTCACCCGGGCCGCGCTGTCCTGCCCCCAGACACCGGGCTTCCTCCTCAGGCCGGCGCAGGGGCAGCCCCTCCAGCGTCAGCGCGTTGACCCGCCTGCGTCTGGCCCACGGGGCCCCCTTCCCGTGGGCTCTGCCCTGCCCCTCTGCCCCCCCCCCCCCCCCCCCCCCCCCCCCCCCCCCCCCCCCCCCCCCCCCGCTCCAGCTCCTGCCCTGCAGCCGTGGTCCGCAGCACGGCGGCCTCCGTGGGCAGCCCGGCCCGCCCTCGAGCCAGGCCCAAGGCAGCCTTCAGCCCAGCCAGCTTCCTGACCCGCCTCCCGCCTGCCCCGTCTCTGAGGCAGGCCGAGCTGCGCAGTCCGCAGGGTCTGATTCTGGCGATGCGCCCCTCAGCCTCCCGAGTGCTGGGGCTCACTCGGCACCAGCATGCAGCCTCCAGCCGCTCCTGGAAAAGGAGCGAGGGCTTCGGAGAGCAGCGAGGGAGGGAGACTGTGAGGGCCCTGCGAGCTCCCGGGCCGCGTGCGCAGACGCCACAGACGCCGGCACAGCGCAGGGCAGGCACCCGGGCGCACAGGGGGCTGCCTGTGGCAGAGAAGGAAACAACAGAAAGGAAACAAGCGGGCTGGCGTGTGGCTCACTGGCGGGGCACGTGCTGGACACACGTGTGGTCAGCCCGCAGCCACACACACACACACACACACACACACACACACAGAGTAAAGAAGCACACACATGATTCCCATTGCTGTGAAGACGGCACACGGGGCCGAGGGGCTGGGCACAAGCCAAGAGCTCGGCTCAGAGGACGGCGGCGTGGAGACAGGACGCTCCCGAGCAGGCAGGGCCGAGGCCTGGGACTGGGGCCGGCGGCCGCCGGCCTCTGCCCCCACCTCGGGCCCAGGGCTTCGCCCACAGCCTCCCTGCACGCTGGGCGGCAGGAGGACGGGGCGGGGCCCGGGCTGGGCCAGGCGCTGAGGTGCAAGCAGGAGGGTGAGGCGGTGGGAAGGAAGGGGGTGCCCGCTCTCCCGTCTCCACCTGGCCTGGGCCGCCAGGGACAGAGCGCTCTGCCCGGAGGCCGGCCGCCGGCGGCCCGTTCCAGATGTCCAGTGCGGTGCGGGGAACACGCTCTCACACGCCTTTCATTTCCACTCCCCTGCCTCGCGCCCTGCAGAAATTTTCCATTATATAAACACACTGTGCTGTCCAGATCCATCCCCGTCTCTCCCACCCAGCAGTTTTCTTCCTTCAGTGCTACCCCCGCTTGTGTCTGTGCACAGGGTCTGTCTGCGTGTGTAAGCAGAGTGTGGCAATCTCTCCGCAGTGTGACCTGACTCCAGGGTGTACCAAGTGCACAGCCTTACTATGCCTTACGATCTACAGAGGGTGAGCATGCGGAGCAGCCTGTAATCCCTGCACTCAGGAGGCTGAGGCAGGAGAATTGCCATGAGTTTGATGTCAGCCTGGGCTACATAGTGAGTTCAATTCAAGGCCAGCTTGAACTACAGAGGGAGACCCTGTCTCAAAAAAAAAAAAAAATGGCAAGATGATGGCAAGCATGAAGACAGATGAAAGAAAGAAATGCCTCTTTGCAGGTGTGTAATATACAAAGAGTCTATTTCTATAGCAACAATGTATCATTTTCAAAACAACTGTGGCGCTTATTTGCCGCCCGCACTTATGCAGTTGGAAAATGCTCTACAGTGTCTCTTGTTTGATGTTTGTGTCAGAACTCCTGCAGCTTTTCTTTTTTTGTTGTTTTTTGAGACAGGGTCTCGCTTTGTAGTTCAGGCTGGCCCTGAGCTCACTATGTTGCCCAGGCAATCCTCGAACTCACAGCAATCCTCCTGCCTCTGCCTCCCCAGTGCTGGGATGACAGACATGAGCCACCAGGCCTGGCATTGTGGTCTGTGGTAAGCGGAGATCGAACTCGGGACCTTGCACCTTGAGGCAGACGCTAGAACCACTGAGCTAAAGCCCCGGCCCTGTTGCAGGTTTTCTCAAGACACTGAGGGAGTGCGTTCCTGTCTCAGGATCCTGGAGGACCGGCCGTGCCATACCACGTGTACATCGCTGGTTCTTTCGTTTAACGTGACTACTGAGCGACTCTTCTCCGGAGCATCGGCTGGTTCTCCGGGGACGGGACGGTGTGCTAACTCGGCCTGTAACGGGGGCTGCGCATCACCCACTGTGCTCCTTGGACCTGGAGTGACGGGGAAAGCTTTAAACTCTGTGGGATCAGCGAGGATGCGCCTCAAATCCCAGGAGTCGGCGCCGACCCTTCCGGCCTCTCGTCGGCTCTCTCTGTCTCTGCCTGACACTGCCACCCTCTCCACCTAGCCGAGCCCCCAGGGCAGCCTCACACTCAGCGCAAACTTCTCCCTTCCCATCAAAAGCTCTCTGTATCATTGCCAGCTCTGTTAATGTTTTTCTTTTAAAACAAGAGACGCTGATATACGAGTTGCTTTTGGTAAACTAACAACTCAGTGTTAGGTTTAATCGCAGGGCTCCCAGTCTGCCAATAAAAAAGTGGGGCTCCGAAGGGCCCCCCCCCCACTGGCGCAGGCTGAGGCTGGGCTCCCGACCTGCCCGCGAGCTCTCCCGCTCGCCAGACCCGCTCCTGACGTCCGTCCTTCCCGCTCTCTTCCTGGGAAACTTACCCTGCAGCCCAGACACGTGCTGTACTTTTCCAGCCCACAGCCTCTGCTGATCCTGTCCCCTTCCAGCACCCCTCGCACCCGAACTTGTCCCGTCCCGCTCAGCGTCTGAGGTCTTTTCCAGAGCCCACCCCGGCCCACCGGGACTCCCCAGGGCTCCTTCAGACGCAGCACTGGCTCTGGGAGCGCTCCCGGGTATGGCTGCTCCACTCTGAGACGCCCAGGCCCCCACGCCGAGGTGGCAGCACAGACACGGAGCCCAGCCCCAGAACTCTCCACCGTCCTTAGTTATCTGTGGCATTGTTAAGCGGGGCCTCACCGTGTTCCCCAGGCTGATCCCAACCCCCAGACACAAGGAGTCCTCCATCTCTGCCTCCAAGGCAGCAGAGACTGCAGGTGCACAGGCCACACTGAGCCTCAACACCCTCGCCAAGCCAGGAAGGGTGGCACACACACATCTGTAATCCCGTCGTCTCTCAGGGAGGCTGAGGCAGGAGGATCACCAGGTGCAAACCAAGTAGGTGCAATTTAGGTTGTAGGTACCCTGCCCCCAAATAAAGCAAAAGGACTGGATGTAGCTCAGTGCAAAGGTCCCAGGTTCAATCCTCAGTGCATAAAAAAGCAATTTACCTTTAACAGAGCCCCTGCCACAGAAGACTGCTCAAAAAACGGTTAAATGCCACATCCAGGAGCAGTCTGTAAGGTAGTTATGGAATGAGTCACTTCCGCCGAGTCATTACCATCACTGCATGTGTACAACCCCTCCCGATTTCGAGTTCTTCGCACACAGCTTTTAACCCTCACAGCGAGCCGCCCCGCGGTTCTGCGTGGCCCTCTGCACTGTACTGCGCGACGGCACCGTGTGCACGCAGCCCACCACCTGCCGTGTAACTGACACGCGCACGTGTGCCCGCAGGTGTGCCAGGGAAGCAGGGCTGTGTCTGGACTAGGGTGCCCTCTTTTTGGTCTTCTGGGCTGTTTCCAGGATGACTTCGCTGTCTTCTCTGTGTGCCTACACACTGTGACCATGCTTTCCAAGGAGCGCCCGGACCTGCCAGGTGGGCACTGCGGCAGGACCCCAGACGTGCTCCACAAACCTTCCATCCCAGGCTGCCCAGCGGGGGACATAGCCCTCTGGAGCGTGGGCACCCCTCGGCCGGGCCGCAAGCCTGGACACGCGCCCGCAGGGGAACGAGACCGCCCCGCGCTCCTCACTCGCACGCACAGGCGCGGCCCGCCCCCGGCCTCGCCCTCGGAATTTCCAGCATCCGCTCGGCGCCCCCGCGGCGGGCGGAGTCCCAGGCCCCGCCTCCGGGGTACTTAAGTGCCGGTCTCGGCGCGGCCTGCAGCTCGCTCTGGACTCCGGCGCCATGTGTCACTCGCGCAACTCGCTGCCCGCCTTGACTGGCCTGCGGGCCCCGGCCCCTGCGCCCTCCACCAGCCCGGGGCTCCGGCGAGGCTCGGGCCCGGAGATCTTCACCTTCGACCCCCTGCCCGAGCCCGCGGCCTCCCCCGCCGGGCGCCTCGGCGCCTCCCGCGGGCACAAGAAGCGCAGCCGCCGGGTCCTGTACCCGCGAGCGGTGAGTGTGGCCGGGACGCGCCGTCGGGCCGGGGCGCCGCGCGTCGGGGCGACGGCCTGACTCCCCGCCTGTCTCCTGCAGGTCCGGCGCCAGCTGCCCGCCGAGGAGCCCAGCACGGCCAAGAGGCTGCTGTTCGTCCTGCTCACCGTCGTCTTCTGCCAGATCCTGACGGCCGAGGAAGGCGCGTCGGCGCCCCTGGCCCCCGAGCCCGCGCCCGCCGCCAAGCCCCCCGCGCCCGCGCGCCTCGAGCCCTGGAACCTGACCGCGGAGCCCTCGGGCTACGGGCCGGACCTCAGCGCCTTCCTGCAGCGGCACCCGGCCGCCTTCTGAGCCGGCGCCCGGACCCGCGGAGCAGTCGGAGTCGCAGTCGGAGGACTGACGCCGGGCGGAGCCGTGTCGCGAGCGCGCCCCACACCGGCGCCCGGCACCCGGGCCTCGGACCAGAACACTAACTTATCTCCCAGTCAATATTTATACGTATTTATGTGTCCTCCGCGGAGACGGAGGGATGAATGTAATATTTATTTTAACTTATGCGAGGGCGCGCGTTGCGCCCCCGCGATGAGCGTGGATCTCGGGGTTACCAGCGGCGGGGCCGGAGGGGCGCGTCGCGGATTCGGGTCTCGCGAGCCCCAGCGGCCGCGGGTCGGGGCGGCGGGCGGGTCGCCCAGTATGTTCTGTGAACACAAATAAACCGCTTGACGCTCAGCCCCGAGTGTGTCCTTGCGCGCCAATCCCGCCCGGGCGCCCGCGGCTGGCGCGGCCCGAGGCTCCTCCCCGCAGTCCCTGCCGACGCGGGGACGCGGCGGCCTCGGATCCCGCGGGGCTTGGGCGGCGGGGCTCCGGGCGTGGGCGGGGCTGTGGGCGGGACCGGGCAGTGGGGCTGTGGGCGGGGCCGGGCAGTGGGGCTCGGGGCGGGGCCCAGCGAGCGGCGCCTGCCGGGAAGGGGCGGGCCCGGGCGGGGCGCGGCCGGCGGGAGGCGGCGGCTGCGGCGTCCGGAGCTGCGGGCGACACCAGGCCGCGTCCGCGGACCCCGCTACCCGGGCGAGGTCGGGCGTGCGCGCGGGGCCGGGCCGGAGAGCGCGGCGAGGCGGGGGCGCGGACGGCGGTCCGCAGCGCGCCAGGCGCCGGCCGAGCCATGTTTTTCACCTGCGGCCCCAACGAGGCCATGGTGGTCTCGGGTAAGTCCTCCGCCTGGCCGTGGCCCAGCCCCGGCGTCCGGCCTGCCCTCCCCGGCTCAGCGGCGCCCTCCGGCCCCGTTCTGCCCGCAGGTTTCTGCCGGAGCCCCCCCGTCATGGTGGCGGGAGGCCGCGTCTTCGTCCTGCCCTGCATCCAGAAGATCCAGAGGTACGGGGCGCGGGGAGCCCCGGCTCGCTCTCCGCACTCGGCCTCTCACCGGCCGCTCCTTCGGTTCCTGCAGGATCTCCCTCAACACCCTGACCCTCAACGTCAAGAGCGAGAAGGTGTACACCCGCCACGGAGTGCCTATCTCCGTCACGGGCATCGCCCAGGTGAGGCCCCGAGGGCGCCTCCCCGCGGCCGCCGGCTGGGGGCCCTTGACCCCCGGGCCCGGTGGCTCCTCCTTTCTCTCCCTGGGAGAAGCTGCCCTCGAGGCCCGTCGCCCGCGGGGCCTCACCGGGCCTTCCCCGCCCGGCCGGGCCGCAGGTGAAGATTCAGGGCCAGAACAAGGAGATGCTGGCCGCTGCCTGCCAGATGTTCCTGGGGAAGACGGAGGCCGAAATTGCGCACATCGCCCTGGAGACGCTGGAGGGCCACCAGAGGGCCATCATGGCCCACATGACCGTGGAGGTAGGTCTGGCAGGTGCCCACATGGACAGCGCGTGCGCCCCGCTGCCCGCGAGAACGCCCAGGGCTGCGCCCTGACTGCTTCTCCCGCACCGAGCCCAGGAGATCTACAAGGACAGGCAGAAGTTCTCGGAGCAGGTCTTCAAGGTGGCCTCCTCCGACCTGGTCAACATGGGCATCAGCGTGGTGAGCTACACGCTGAAGGACATTCACGACGACCAGGTGAGCCCCGGCCTCCGCCCCGCCCCCGCCCCCGGCCCCGCCCCGCCCCCGCCCTCGGCCCCGCCCCCGGCCCCGCCCCGAGGACTCCAGGCTTTACCGTCGCCCTCAGGACTATTTGCACTCTTTGGGGAAAGCTCGGACAGCACAAGTGCAAAAGGACGCTCGAATTGGGGAAGCTGAGGCCAAGCGAGACGCCGGGATACGGGTGACAGGGACGGGCCGCGTGGCGACCACAGGCCGGCGCTGCCCGGTGGGGGAGGGGCCGGAGGGCGCAGCGGGCTGCCGCTGCCGGGCGGGGCGGGGCGGGGAGCAGCCCTGCGGCCCCTCCACCCTCACTCCCTGAACTCCGACGGGACAGGAGGCCAAGGCCAAGCAGGAAAAGGTCTCTGCGCAGTACCTGAGTGAGACCGAAATGGCCAAGGCGCAGAGGGACTACGAGCTGAAGAAGGCGGCCTACGACATCGAGGTCAACACCCGCCGTGCCCAGGCTGACCTGGCCTACCAGCTTCAGGTAAGGGGCGCCACACAGGGCAGGCGGCCAGCACCCCTTCCCCAGACCTCTCAGGCCGCCTGCTTCTCCTAGTCTGTAAGCTTATTCTGGTTCTCCGTTTTGATTCCTTCTTCTCCACCATTTCTGACCTGTCTCCTCTGTAAGGACACGTGTAAAAACCATGGCCAGGCATGGTGGAGCATCTCTGTAATCCCAGCAGCCTAGAAGACTGAGGCAGGAGGATTGCAAGTCCAGCCCGGGCAACTTAGAGACTTAGGGAGACCTTGTCTGAAAATGAAAAAACAAACAAACAAAAAAATAGGTTGGGGACATAGCCCAGTGTGAAGACCCAGCTCCAGTCCTCTTCCGGGGGTCGGGGGAGCCCCGAAGGGCAGACAGCATCAGGATGTATAATTTTACAAAGTCCTGAGCGGACCTGTGTGTACTTCAGAGCATTCGCAGAGCGAGGCCGCTCGGTTTTGGAGAGACCATGATAAAGCCCTCGTGCAGTCAGCCTTCGGTCACCATGACACAGTACCTGAGGTAGAGATTTAAATAGAGGAGGCTTATTGTGGCTGGCGGTTTTGGAGGGTGCAGTCCGCGGGGACCGGGCTGCTGCGAGCCTGGGAGCACAGCCAGGAAGGCAGGTCCCTGAGTCCTCTCCAGGCCAGGCCCCAAAACACAAGGTCGTTTCCTTGGGCCTTGTCTCCCAGCACTCTCAAGGGCCAGGGATTTAGCTTAGTGGTTCTGGCACCTGCTGCACAAGCACAAGGTCCTGAGTTCAATCCCTGGTACAAAAAACTAAAGTTACCCAGTTTTTTAAGCCCGGGGCATCTAGCTCAATGCCACTGCCACCTGCCTTGCAAGTGCAAAGTTGTGAGTTTGATCCCTGGTACTGCAAAAACACAAAACAAAACAAAATACCCCAGACAGCAATTCCATCACATCCAGTACTAGAGCCTTGGGGAACCAAGCCATTAAAACACGCTCCTTCGGGGTTCACTGGTCCAAACCAGAGCAGTTCTTAGCCCTCTTACCATAGCTTCCCTTGCCTGCAAGTCCTGGTACTAGGCGGGGTGGGCTTTGTTCAGCTTTTTTTTTTTTTTTTTTTGAGAGAGAGAGGGTTTGCTCTGTAATTCGACTGGTCTTGAACTCACTGTGTGGCCCCAGAATGACTTTGAACTCACTACAATCCTACGTCAGCCTCCCAAAATGTTGGGACTGCAGGCCTTTGTCACCACACCTGGCTGGTTGTTCTTTTGCTGTTGTTTTCCACAAGGCGCCTAGACTGACCCCAGACCCCACCCACAAAACAGACCAGCCGGATGTGGTTGCTCACGCCTCTAAGCTCGTCACCTGGCAGGCAGAGGCAGGAGGACTGCCATGAGTTAGAGGCCAGCCTCGACTACCTAGTGAGTTCAGGGCCAGCCTAAACTGTAGAGGGAGATTCCCGTCTCAAAAAAAAACCAAGCAAAACAAAACAAAGAACTGTAGACCAGGCCAAGGCATTCCCCTACTCCACAAACGGTCTCATAGCTTTCCACTGTGCCTTGGACTCTCCTGTGGCCTCAGGCCTGGATCCTCTTTCCTGCCTCAGCCTCCCATACGTGTGCACCACCAGGCCTGACTTTGTTGGCTGCTTCCTCGTGAGCTGCATGAGAGCAAAGGGTCTTTGGTGTATCATCCATGCTCCTCCAAGCGAGCTGGCACACGGGAGGCTCAGAGGAGACACTCGGTTCTGAGTCCTTATTCTGTTTGTTCTGGAACAGCGCCTCACACAACACACTGGTAAGAGCTGAGCAGAGCCAGGCAAGGTGGTGCACCTCTGCAAGCCCAGCACTCAGGAGGCTGAAGCAGGAGAATCCTTGCGAGTTCAAGGCCAGCCTGGGATCTATAGTGCATTTGGGACCAGCCTGAATTACACAGAGAGGCTCCATCTCAGCGCTGCTCTGTCTGCTGCAGGAGGAGAAAGCTTCAGAAGCCTCGCACAGCACACACTCAGCCGCTCGGGAGGCTGCAGGAGAGCTGTAGTTTGAGGCCAGCCAGGATAATTTAGTGAGGCCCTGCCTCAAAATTTAAAAATACAAGGGCTGGAGCTTTAGTTCAAGTGGTACTGCACCTACCTTGCAAGCATAAGGGCCCAAGTTCGATCCCTAGTACTGTAAAAAAAAAAAAACAAAAAAAACCCAGTTGACTCTTGACTTACAAACTCAAGTGATTCCTGAAGGCCAGTTGTAACTCAAGTTGGCTGTAAGTCAGTACAGCTGAGATACGGATATTTACCTGGGTACATACTTTAGATAACAAAAGCAAATGACTTCTATTAATTTAAGATGTTCATATATTAGGTGGATCATAACTTGAGGGTCCAATGATTTTTTTTTTTTTAAGAGCTGGGGTTATAGTTTAATGGTCAAGGACTTGCCCAGCATGCATAGGCCCTGGGTTCAGTTCCTGGCAGCACAAAAATGGAAAAGTCCTTAAGAGTTTACATTCAGAATATCAGAACAGAACAAAAACAGAAGCACAAAGAAATTCACAAGATGGCAGAAATAGAAAACAAAACTTACATTGGAAAAGAAATTCTAAAAAGTTTCTCAGAATGTGTGTAGGTTTTTTTTGTTGTTTTTTTGAGACAGTCTTGCTTTGTAGTTCAGGCTGGCCCTGAGCTCACTGTGTATCCCAGGCTGGCCTTGAACTCAGCAATCCTCCTGCCTCTGCCTCCAGAGTGCTGGCATTACAGGCGTCAGCCACCATGCCCAGCATTATGGTATCTGGTACTGATTGCTGGTGGGTGTGAGTCAACATGCCCAGTATTGTTGTATGTGGTTACTGGGAATCGAACCAGGGACCTTGAACTTGCTAGGCAGGTGCTGGAACTAGTGAGCTAAATCCCCAGCCCCAGAATGTATTTTAAAATGGAAAAATTAGTAAAGATAAAAGTACTACAGGCAGAATGCCAGGCATGGTGGTTCATGCCTATAATCCTAGCACTTGGGAGGCAGAGGCAGGAGGATTGCTGAGTTCAAGGCCAGCCTGGGCTACATAGTGAGCTCAGGGCCAGCCTGAACTACGAATTAAGACCCTGTCTCAAAGAAAAGAAAAAAATACTAGAGGCAGGTTGCAGATGTAGTTGAGAAATAGGTTTGCCTCAAATGTGTGGGTCCCTGAGTTTGATCCCCAGCACTCAGAAAAAAAAAATTCAAATCCAGGGGCCAGGGATTTAATTCAGTGGTTCCGATGTCTGCCTTGCAAGCATAAGATCCTTAGTTTGATCCTGGTACCACACACCACAGTGCTGGGCAGACTGGCTCGCGCCTGTCATTCCAGCACACGGGAGGCAGAGGCAGGAGGATTGCTGATCTCGGGGCTTGCCTGGGCTACACAGTGAGATCAGGTTAGCCTGAACTATAAAGCAAGACCCTGTCTCTCTCCCTCTCTCTCTCTCTCTCTCTCTCTCTCTCTCTCTCTCTCTCTCTCTCTCTCTCTCTCTCACACACACACACACACACACACATCAAATCCAAAAAATTCCAGGCAAAAGTCCATGGATTTAACTCACTGGCATCACACCTCCCCTGCAAGGTCCCGAGTTCAATTCCTGGTACCAAAAAGTAAATAATAAGCAATTCCAGGAAAGAACAGCTCTCAAAGAAAACAAAAGGCTTGGTGGCCAGATTCTTGGGACTGTATCATTTTGTCTCCTTTCCCTTTGGTACTGGGGATCAGACTCAGCCTCGTGCTCGCTGCCAGCGCCGGTCCTGGTGGGGCTGGGTCCCAGCGAGCTGGCCCCTGAGCAGGCACCTTGTCAGTCCTCTTGAGAAATCAGTTTTGATGCAGCAGCCTGGACTCAGCCACACTCACTCGGAGAAAGATTAACCTCAGAGGTGCAAGATTTGAAAAAGCATTAGTTTTCACACTGTCTGAGGGGTCTCTGGAAGTTCCGTGGAGCCAGGAAGGAAGGAGAGGGAGCCGTGGCTGGCTGCAGCGCGCCCCGGCCCATGGCGGGAGGTGCCCTGCAGACCCCGTGGCCGGCGTGGCCCAGGCAGCCAGTGTGCGCGGGGTGGATGGGGAGCTGGGAGACAGCACAGGCCCACACCTGGAGCCCACGAGCAGAGGCACTGCCCTGGGGGTGCACATGCTGCCAGGTTCGCGAGACGGCACTGGAGGTGTGTTCTCGCCCGCCACCTCCTCCTCCCCTGTCCTGGGCAGATCTTTCTGGTCCTTGAAAACTCCGGGGAGTAAGAGGAAATTTAGCTGGGCACGGTGGCAGCGGCCTGCAATTCCAGCACTCTGGGAGGCTGAGGCAGGCTGAGACCAGCCTCAACAGCTTATTGAGATGTAGCAGCTTAGGGAGACAGTGACTCAAGGCGGGGTGTGTGACTATGCAAAGATCCCGGGTTCAATTCCCAGTACCTCAAATAAGTGAGATGTAAATGAGAGGAGTCCTGTACATGCCGCCCTGGAGATGTTTGCCGCTCTGGAAGGGGCTGACCACGAAGACTGCTCTAGCTCTCGGGGTGGGAGCGCGAGGCGGAGAAACCCTTACTCCACTGTTCATTTTCCTCCGGAATTTGTAACGTACGCAAAAAAGTAAAAAGCTCGCTCTCCGTGACTCCCGCGGAAGAGCGTGGGGTCTGTTCAGTGCTCAGGGCCGGGCGGGGGCTGCGCGCACCCAGGCGAGCCGGCGGTGACCCAGCGCCCCGCTGCCGCGCCCGGGGCCCCGGGGGCCCATGGGAGACGGGCACCGGGCACCGGCACCGGCCCGGCCCCGACGCCTGCCCGCCCCCAGGTGGCCAAGACCAAGCAGCAGATCGAGGAGCAGCGCGTGCAGGTGCAGGTGGTGGAGCGCGCCCAGCAGGTGGCGCTGCAGGAGCAGGAGATCGCGCGCCGCGAGAAGGAGCTGGAGGCCCGGGTGCGCAAGCCCGCGGAGGCCGAGCGCTACCGGCTGGAGCGCCTCGCCGAGGCCGAGAGGTGAGCCCGGCGGGCGGGCGCCCCGGCTTCCCCGGTCGGGCGCCGCTCACGCCGTGCCTGTGTGTGCAGGTCGCAGCTGATCATGCAGGCGGAGGCCGACGCCGAGGCCGTGCGGGTAAGGGCGCCCGCTGGGCCGCGCCTGTAAGCCCGCGAGAGCCCCCTCGCGCTCGGCCCTGCCCCGCCCCCGCCGCCCCGTGCGGCCGCCCGGCCGCGCTCGCTCCGCAGCCGGGCCCTGTCCCCTCCGCAGATGCGCGGGGAGGCCGAGGCCTTCGCCATCGGAGCCAGAGCCCGCGCCGAGGCCGAGCAGATGGCCAAGAAGGCAGAGGCGTTCCAGCTGTACCAGGAGGCGGCGCGGCTGGACATGCTGCTGGAGAAGCTGCCACAGGTCGGGCTGCTCGGGGAGCGGGAGGGGACCGTGGGCGGAGCAGGAGGGCGCGGCCCTGGGGCCGACCCGACACTCGGGCTGTCGAGGTGCGGGCGCGGCCGGGCGGCGGCGGAGGGTCTTCTGCTGGGAGGGCCGAGCGGGCACGCAGCGGCACCTGTCCTCTACCAGGTGGCAGAAGAGATCAGCGGCCCCTTGACCTCGGCCAAGAAGATCACGCTGGTGTCCAGCGGGGGCGGGGCCATGGGGGCGGCCAAGGTGACCGGGGAGGTGCTGGACATCCTGAGCCGCCTCCCCGAGAGCGTGGAGAGACTCACAGGCGTCAGCATCGCCCAGGTGAGGGCTGGGCGGGTGTGTGGCAGCCTTGGCCCCACTGCAGCATCCCCAGGAGGCCCGGGGTCCCCGGCTAATCGCCTCTGTGCCCCACAGAGGGCTTTGTTTTCAAGCCAAACCAGTCTCAGAGCATGTAGTCTCTAAAGTAAGGAACTACTAGCCCGGCGTGTTGGCACATGTTTGTGATCCTGGCACTTGAGAGGCTCAGGCAGGAGGGCCGCTGAGCCTGGGCCAGCCTGGGGTGCGCACTGTGGGGGAGGGCCGGGGGCAGCTCAGAGGAAGCCTCTCGGATTCGCGTGGTCCAGTGAGGCAGGAGTGTGGGGTCGGGTCCCTGCCCCCAGCGCCACCTCCTCTTGTGTCTCACCAGGTGAACAGCAAGCCTCTGAGGACGGCCTGAGCCCTCGGCCTCACCGGTGCTGCCGCGGGGCTCAGCCACCTGAGGGCTCCCGCTGTCGCACACACCCCATGACCCCTTTAGCATGTTTGAAAGCGGCGTTCCCCATTGCTCCTTGCCAAGTAGCCTGTGCCTTGCCTGGGCCGGGGCTGCTCCCCGGGTCCTGCAGCACCCTGCCAGTGTCCCAGGTGCCATGCCAGGTGTGCCAGCTCCACACCACCCGCCACCCCATCCTGACTTAAGTTCCTAACTAGATCAGACCATCGAGCCTGTCGTCCGAGTCTTTCCTGAGATGGAAGGACAGTCTGGAGGTCTCTGCCAAATAAACTGCTGTTAGCAAGTTCTGTTAAAGGCAGGTAATAAAACCAAACCAGTTCAAAGTGAACGCTGCTTGTGACCTCCCATAGCTGTCAGGCTTACTAGATTTTGTCAAAAACAAGTGTTCTGTACACTGTTCAGGGCTGTAGTTTTTTCCCCCTGAGTTGGCTGTGATCAGAAAAGCGGGCTAAGGTAGAAATAAAGTTAAAATTGCACTAATTCCTATGATAACTGGAATTATGGTCACCTGACAGTACTAAATGTAGCCTCCCTGGATGACCAAGGAAACTCGCTCTAGGATCCCAGTGCCAGATCCACAGACACTCAAGTGCCTCATACGGGGGTAGCAGCTGTCATAGGGCCCTTAAATCACCTCTTCCGGCTATGGTGGGTGCAGATCTGGAATCCCTGGATTCTGGGAGGCTGAGCAAATCCTGTCGCAGCCTAACACAGGTGCAAAGCCCCTAGTGCACACACACACACCACACGTACGATATTTACTATATAAATGCTGTGTAGTCTTGCTGTGCCTTATAGTATTACAATGTGAATGCTATGTAGAGCGTTGCATACTGCATCGAGAGGATGACAGAAACACTCTAACTCCATGCTCATTAGATGCCACTTTTTTTTTTGAGACAGGGTCTTGCTCTGTAGTTCGGGCTGGCCCTGAGCTCACTATGGAGCCCAGGCAAGCCTCGAACTCAGCAATCCTCCTGCCTCTGCCTCCCGAGTGCTGGGATGACAGGCATGAGCCACCACGCCTGGCACTGTGCTATGTGGTATTGATGGCTGGTGGGCGGGAGTCTCCACGCCCAGCATTCCATGTGGTTTCCATGTGGGATCAAACTCAGGACCCTGCACTTGCGAGGCAGGTGCTGGAACCACGGAGCTAACCCTCCAGCCCCCCAGGTGCCACTTTTTGAAGGTATTTCCCAATAAGGTGGCGCACACACTTGTAAGCCCAGCACCACAGAGGCTGAGGCAGGGTACCAGTTTCGGGCCAGCTTGAACTACATACCGAGTGCTGTTTCCTTTATAGTGGTGCCAAGAATTGAATCTGGGCTTTTGCACACTGAATGCTTTACCACTGAGCTCTACAGGCCTACCTTTTCCCATGCATTTTCTCCGAGGTTGGTGGGTGCGGAGAGCTAATTAAGATTCTAAGGTAGCTGAGATATCCTGTGCTTAAAGAAATTAACTACCATGGTCCTCCAGAAGAGGACACTGTGGCATCTCCCGTTAGATCTTCTGGCCTCTGGACGGAGCCCGCAGGACCACAGAAACCCAGATAGATACACCCCAGACAATGGGACAGGTGCCTTTCTTGTGCGAGTACTCAATGGGAAGCTCCTAGGGCATTAGACCGCCAGGTGGCAGGCAGGGCGGTGCACATCAGCACCCCAGCACTCTGGAGGCCGAGGCAGGAGGATCCCTGGGAGTCCAAGGCCGGGCTAACTGCACAGCAAGCTCCTAGATGAGGCCCCGCCTTCCACCGGAGATTCTGCCTGGGACGGAGCCTATCTGAAGACTGCTGGGGGGGCTCGATTTCAAGGACAGCACAGCTGCTGCAGCCCAACTTGGGCCCTGCACTTGCAATCTCCCCTCAATGAGCACACGTTCTGCAGCTGTTTTTTTTTAAAATTCCCATTTATTTTTGGCTCTTGGGGCAATGTCTTTTCAATATGAAAAAAGCAAGTTCAACATAAAATAGAAATCTCAAGTGTAGGACAAAACAAAAATCAGGACTGGGGGCAAGAGGTGAGATAGGAAAAGGGGTTTCCTCGCCGTCTGGGGAGCGACTTGAACACGAAGGTGACTGTGGGGCGGGAAGGGTGATCCTGGAGGTTTCGGGACCAGGGCAGGCTCCCCACAAAGGGAAGGGGGCGCTCTGGACCGCCAGGAGGGAATTCCACGGAGAACCGTCAGCCTCCTCCTCCGGCTGAGAGCGCGCCTAGAGATGAAGCAAGTCTGGACGCCCCTTTCCAGACTCCCCCAAATGGAAAACCCCATCCTTCTCATACTGAGCTTCTCCCCCTTGGGCTCAGGATGGCAGCAGTTATCTGGGATTTCGGCACCTGGGTGGTTCTAATGGGACCTGGAAAAGACTTCTTGGAAAATTATTTTGAGAACAGAAATATTAAATGAACAGTGAGAAGTGGGTACCAGCAGAAAACACAGGACCACCTAGAACGACAGAAGTCCAAGATTGCCAGAGTAGAGAGGAAGAGGAGACATCCGACAAACAAGTATTTATTGAGCGCCTGCTAAGTGCCAGGCACTGTTCTACACCCCCCAAAGGAAAAAAACAAGAGGCAGCAAACAAATTTTGAAGGAAAGGGGCTGTTGAAAAGCGGAGGAAACGAGAAGCTTGAGGTGAGGGGAGCTCTGGCCTAAGCTTCCTCTTCAGCCTCTTCGCCGAAATCCTCTTCCTCCTCAGCCGTGGCGTCCTGGTACTGCTGGTACTCGGACACCAGGTCGTTCATGTTGCTCTCTGCCTCGGTGAACTCCATCTCGTCCATGCCCTCGCCCGTGTACCAGTGCAGGAAGGCCTTGCGCCGGAACATGGCCGTGAACTGCTCCGAGATGCGCTTGAACAGCTCCTGGATGGCCGTGCTGTTGCCGATGAAGGTCACGGCCATCTTCAGGCCTCGCGGGGGGATGTCGCACACGGCCGTCTTCACGTTGTTGGGGATCCACTCCACGAAGTAGCTGCTGTTCTTGTTCTGCACGTTGAGCATCTGCTCGTCCACCTCCTTCATGGACATGCGGCCCCGGAAGACGGCAGCCACCGTCAGGTAACGGCCGTGGCGAGGGTCACAGGCGGCCATCATGTTCTTGGCATCAAAGACCTGTTGGGTGAGTTCTGGCACTGTGAGGGCCCGATACTGCTGGCTTCCACGGCTGGTGAGTGGGGCGAAGCCAGGCATGAAGAAGTGGAGACGTGGGAAGGGCACCATGTTGACAGCCAGCTTACGGAGGTCAGCGTTGAGCTGGCCGGGAAAGCGGAGGCAGGTGGTCACCCCGCTCATGGTGGCAGAGACGAGGTGGTTGAGGTCGCCGTAGGTGGGCGTGGTCAGCTTCAGGGTGCGGAAGCAGATGTCATACAGGGCCTCGTTGTCGATGCAGTAGGTCTCGTCCGTGTTCTCCACCAGCTGGTGCACGGACAGGGTGGCGTTGTAGGGCTCCACCACCGTGTCGGACACCTTGGGCGAGGGCACCACGCTGAAGGTGTTCATGATGCGGTCTGGGTACTCCTCGCGGATCTTGCTGATGAGCAGGGTGCCCATGCCCGAGCCGGTGCCGCCCCCCAGCGAGTGGGTCAGTTGGAAGCCCTGGAGACAGTCACAGCTCTCGGCCTCCTTCCGCACCACGTCCAGGACCGAGTCTACCAGCTCGGCCCCCTCTGTGTAGTGGCCCTTCGCCCAGTTGTTGCCTGCCCCAGACTGACCTGGAACAGAGTCAAGAGAAACCTCAACGGTCGGGCACGGAGGAGACTTGCTCCTTCCACCCTCCAAGCTCTGCAACGACTGGCCCAGACCGTGCCCTTCCCCCTGCGGGACAGCCTCCCCACAGCCCACCCAGAGCCAGGGGCTGCCTCCGCTTTCTAGAGCACAGTCCTGCAAGTCTCTGGTCCAATAATTTAGCATCTGATGTCTCCTCACACCCAAGTAAGTTGGGTTATGTCCTTTACTATACTGTCTGTAGGACTCACCAAAAACAAAGTTGTCTGGTCTGAAGATCTGGCCAAAAGGACCTGAGCGAACAGAGTCCATGGTCCCAGGTTCTAGGTCCACCAAAATAGCTCGAGGAACATACTTGCCACCTATGGGAATCAAATAGCTCTGTGAAGGCTGGCGGTGGAATGGTTAAATCAAGCTGGGAGCGGCACACCCCGAAGTGTAGCTCCACGCTGCCGCCAGGCGGCAGCAGCCAGCCACTGACCTCCCCCCTCCCCAGAAGGCATCGGAACCTCTGGAGTCAAACGAACAGGAAAACAGACGCCAGGGGACGCTGCACAGGGGAAGAGAGACGGGAAGCGGGGCGAGGCCCCCGGGGCTCCTGCCTTACCTGTGGCTTCGTTATAGTACACGGAAATGCGGTCCAGCTGCAGGTCACTATCTCCATGGTAGGTGCCGGTGGGGTCGATGCCGTGCTCATCGCTGATGACCTCCCAGAACTGCGGGGGGGGGGGCGGCGGAGCCCTCAGCAGCCAACCACGCCTGCCCCCCCATTCTCCATGCGCGGCACGGGGCCCGGCACCGCGGTCTGCGCCGGCGCAGCCCTGTCCTGGCACCGTCGCGAAACCTGCGGCTTTCGCCGTCGGACGTGCCGCAGAGGGACCCGAGTTCCGCCGGCGTCCGGCTCGGTCACCTCTCCCAGGGCACCGCCCCTCCACCCGCCGCACAAAGGGTGGGAGGCGGGGCGCCGCGGCCGCCGCAGACCACGCCCGCCAGCACGTGACTGCGGCGCAGGCGCAGCCCGACTCGACGAGGAGCCGGCGCGCGTGGGCGGGGCCGGGCCCACATTCCCGCGGGGGGCGGAGCCCGCGCGCCCCCGCCAGCGCCGGCCGCATTGTCCGCGCGCGCCAGGCCGCTGGCCCCGCCCCCGGCCCGCCCGGCGGCCACGGCGGGGCGGCCGCGCTTCCTCCCCGCTACGCTGTAACCGCGCGCAAAAAAGGGAAAAAATCCCCCACCGCCTCGGAATCCGTTCCCTCGCCCGCTTCCTCCCAGCGTCCAGGGCAGGGACCCGCCGAGGACCGCACCCGGCCCTGGCCTTGCTCTAAAGCGGGCTTCGCGGGCGGCGGCGGAAGGACTCGGGCGGCCAGACCGCTCCTTCGCGCCACAAAGGGTGCGGGAACGCCCCTGGGGGCCGAGGCGGCGCGGGCCCCCGAGCCTTTGTGCCCCGCTCTGCGCGCGAGCCGCCGCCCAGCCTCGCCCCTGCGCCCTCCGCCGCGCGCCCCGAGCCCGGCCAGGCGGGGACCCGGGCGCGCAGGGCCCGGCTCGCTTTGTCTAGGGCGGCTTCGCTCGGCCTCGGACCGTTAGGCGGGCTCCCGTCTCGGAGCGCTCCAAGTCGCTGTACACCTTCCCCAAAACGTGCTGTGCCGCGGAAACGAGTAATTTCCCATTGTTCAAGACCAAACGCGAGCTCCAAATGGCTATTACGTCCACATGTGAAAAACTTTGGGGGTGGGGTGCCAAGGCCCCACAATATTCTTCCTATTCGAATCTGGATTTCTCATACTAAGAAATACAAATGAAAGAGACTTTTGTCTTACCTTGGCACCGATCTGGTTGCCACACTGACCAGCCTGGATGTGCACGATTTCCCTCATGGTTAAAATGAACTTGTTTCGCTCGCCTCCAGGAATGTACGGGGCAAGAAAAGAGGGGAGCTTTTTTCCTTTGCTGGTCGCGGGCTGGAAGGATGGAACGTGCCCCGGAGGCCGGAGCAGCGAGATCCGATCGCGACGGCACGGAGATTCTGAGAGGCAGAGCAGCGGGGAGGGCGCAGGAGGGAAGGCGGCGGGGCGGGGCGGGGCGGGGCGGGGCGCGCGTGCGCGGGGCTGGGAGGCGGGAGCTCGGCCCCCGCGCCCCGGTCCGCACACAAAGCCTGCCCCGAGCCGGGCCGTGAATGGCCAGAGCTGGTCACGTGCCAGGCGCCCATTGGTCGCTGCGCAGGGATGAGCGCAGTCCTCTCTGGGAGTTGTAGTCCTCTATTGTTGTCCACGCTGTAAAATGAATTTAGGAATGGGGTGGGTACTGGGATTTTTTTTCATTTTTGTCTTTTAATTTTTTTCATGAAAAATGACCATGGAGAAAATTGCTTTCCTCTATGTGAAAGTTCTTTCTTCTAACTTGCAAAAGCAAAATAGTTTCTGGGGGTTCAGAAATTGGAAAGTCTGGGGTGCCGGAGGTGGGAGGTAGGGTAGGCACGCCCTGAAAACTCCCCGCTGCGGTAGCTCTCGGGAGGACCGTACAGCTTAGCTCAGCAAAGTGCGGCACTCTGCTGTGCTTCACAACCTCTAGTCCTTTCCTGACCCAAGGCAAGAACTTCAGTAGAGGGTGGATCCCCGAGATACCTCGGGAAGAAGGGAGGAACTGTCCTCCAATTTCCTTGGTGGTTTTCAAGTTACACTGTTTCAAAAAAGGAACTAAATTGCCGCAAGGGGTTTCAGAATAGAGATGTCTACAGGGTCTGTTCAAACAATGAGTTCAATATTTTAGAGGATCTGAGATCTACAATTTGCGAAGCCGGACATCTCGAAGCATTTACGAAATCTGGGCCTTAGGGCAAGTGAATTCGACTCGGTCATCTCCTCAAAAGGTAATGATGGAGGAGAGATTCCTGATGGAATGTCAGTGGTTTTCCAGCCTCCCTCTTTCAGACTCTTTGAGGAGGTCAGCAGTTTTTCAATTAGCTGATTGTCACCGACCAGGTGTGGCCGATGCACAGTCTGAGGACCGAAGTGAGGGGAGCTGGTGGGCAACCCCTCTCCCTCCCTAGAGTTCACGCATTGCAATGATACTAAGCTGCATCCAGAGCAAGCAGGAATACAAAATGATCAACATTTCGCTCTCCGGCCTCTAAGAGGGGGGTAAATAATAGAGTGTGGTAAACCCTACAACAGACGTTATCAAAGTCATTGTTAATTGACATTAACTACGCAGATGAGCATAGATTTGTAAGCCACCCAGATAAAGGAAATCGAGTTGTGTAAGGCCCCAATACTCATTTAAAATAGAATGTTTTATGTTGTAGGGGCCAGGTTCACAATGAAATAAGTCATGTATTAGAAAAAATTCAGGGCTGGGCAGGGTGGCACACGCCTGTCATCCCAGCACTCAGGAGGCAGAGGCTTGAGGATTGTGAGTTCGAGGCTTGCCCGGGCTCCATAGTGAGTTCAGGGCCAGCCGGAAATACAAAGCGAGACCCTGTCTCAAAAAAACTAAAAAAAAAAGTTCAGAAGTCGAATAATTTGTTTAAATTTGTCTCTACCTTACATTATTTGTAGAAATCCAAGTATTTAACTTCTCAGTTTCAAATATCTCGTTTGGAAAATCTATTTCAGTCTATTTGCTTGTTGTGGAAACAGCTGAGAAAACTAATAGGAAAGAGCTTCCCACATACACATCGCATTCTTACCCATTTGTCTCATATCTTATTTTAAAATAACTATTTTATATCTTTCCCTCTACCCTTGAAAGGTGAGGATTTTTCGCTAATTGGTTTTCTCTATTTGCTAGTTTCTTTAGGATCGTCCATTTAAGGAAAATGACCTCAAAATGTCCGGCAGGGATATACACTCAGGAAGAAATGATATGACTTCTACTAAACAAGCCAAGTCAAAGTGACATGAAACTCCACTGCAGTGAGGAGTACTCAAGCGCCACGCCTACGGGCTCCTTTCCAAACTGCAGGCTCCAGCCACGACTGCAACCCGCAAACCTTTTTCATTTCTCCTGAGTCAGCGAACACCATGTCTGGGAGGATCGAGGAAGGGCGCTCTGGCCGCCACAGACGCACGGTTTGACATCTATGGTACAGCCCTTCTATCCGCAAGCAGCGCCGGGCGCCAAACTCTCTGGTCGTGGTTTGGAAATCTGCGCGGGAAGTGGGCGTTGGGCGGCAAAGAGGCGGTGATTGTCCTTTGAATTGGCCAGTCACGGTACGCTGCGGTTAACTGATTTCAATCTCCCCGAATAGCCTGGACTTTGCGCTAAAGAAAGGCGGGATGGGGCGGAGCTTCGAGTGTGCTCGCGCTCTTGAGGCTTCATCAATCAGCGCACAGGAAGCTGTGAAAGACAGCGACAAGAGCCAATCAACGAGCCGTTTTCTCCGGGCTACGCACCCTCGCCACCAGGTCGCGACCGTTACTGGTGGCGCGCGCGCGCGGAGACTCAAATAGGTGAGTTCTGGGGGCCTCACCCCTGCTCCTTGGGTACCATCTTGACCCCTCCTGAGGGCGGGAGGGGCGTGCCTTGGGTACGACTGGGCGGAGGTAATTCGGAAATTTAGGTTGGAAATGAGCTTTGCAGGTAGTGACCGAAGTCCTTGTCGGGGCCCAGTTCAGGAAGGAGGGCACAGGGGTCACAAACGAACCCACTGGAACGCGGTGATCAAAGATGGTGGGTGGCCTTCGAATTGAGGCCAGAGATACGGGCGCCAACTGAGTTGGCGCGACCGAAGGGTAGAAGTGACACTTTCTCTGGGAGCGTCCTACTTTCCTTGTTCATAGAGTCCTTCTAGGGTGGCATCTTTCTAGGTAAATTCCACCCGTGCTTTTGGAGTTTATACTTTCCATTTGTTATTTCCTCAGGCTCAGTGATGTAACTCCCATGAAAGCAGAACTGATTTTATATTTGGTTCAGGGTGTATCCCGAAAACCTCCAGCCATATCAGGTGCGCTAGAACCACTGTAGAAAGACTGTGACACACCCTAGGGGAAATGCAGTCCCACGGGTCCAGGTCTGGAGGCAGGATGTAAAAGACAAGGTTCAGAGCAAAGAGGTTCTTCCTGAGGAGTTTGGACATGGAGTTTGTGGACATGGAAAAACGTAGAGAACATTAAACAGAGATTACCTGGGTGATAATTGGGCAAATTCTTGAACACATCTATGCTGGGATTTATTTGGTAAACGGACAATAACAACTTTACAGGGTTCTTGAGAAAGTTAAATGATTCAGTCAGTGTAATCCCAGCATTCTGGGAGAGAGGCAAGAGTATTGCCCAGCATGGGCAATTTAGCAAAACTTAACACAAATTTTTTTTAGCAAAACTTAACACAAATTTTTTTTTTTTTGAGACCTTGCTTTGTCGTTCAAGCTGGCCCTGAACTCCCTATGTAGCCCAGGCAAGCCTCAAACCCAGCAATCCTCCTGCCTCTGCCTCCTGAGTGCTGGGATTACTGGCCTGAGCCACCACACCCAATATTGTGGTATGTGGTACTGATTGCTGTTGGACAGGAGTCACCGTGGTATTGTTATATGTGGTTACCAGAGATTGAACCAGGGATCTTGTGCTTGCCAGGCAGGCGCTGGAACCACTGAGCTAAATCCCTGGCCCTTAACACAAAATTTTAAAAGAGGTGGGAACCT
>PVIC010022219.1:0-27864 GCA_004025085.1 Thryonomys swinderianus | reverse complement strand
CAAAAAAAAAAAAAAAAAAAAAAAAAAAAAAAAAGACCATACTTGAAAAGATTTGTAGGCTTATTTTCTCGATTAATACTGAAGTCATATTCCTTTTCACACACACACACACACACACACACACACACACACATGAATGTGAAAACACTGGCAAAACTATATGAAGTTTCATCTGTGTATGAGTGGAAGTGTTCAAAAGAGACAATAACGGATAAATTCAGAGGCTGAGATAATGACATGTTTTAATATAAGCTTTAATTTGGAGAAGTAAAACTCTAGTTTGCAAAATTTTCCAATCCACTTGCCAGCTACATGATCCTGTACATGATCTTTGTTTGCTTTGCAAACACACTGTTTGCATCTGTGAGTAGATAATACTGCTTTTTCTATCTGCATATTTTGGACTGTAAAATAAGAAAAGTAACTTTGTAAAGTATAAATCATTTTCAAATGTAGTGTTATCTTCTTTTCAGGTGTAAGAATTAAGCTTGTTGGTATTTGTATTTTTTCTACTTTTATCTTTAGCATGGACCCTGTTCTGTTTTAGAATCATAGATTCTCTCACATGAAATTTGCTACTGTAATGTTAGCAAATAATTTAATTCAACTCTAATTATCTGGCACATTTGTAGTGCTCCTTTCTACAGCATATCAATACTGGCGATGTAAATACTGGCCGCGAGGAGGTCGTAGTCAAGTAGGAGACACAGAGTATGTCAGTGGTGGGAATGTGATTAGATTCTACCCTACCAAGAAGCTACTCATTCAGCCCGCTGGTGTTTTGTGAATGCTAGCGGAATACATGAGATTTGAGGGTCAGAGCCAGAGGCTTCTATTCTTCATAGCAAGCCCACCAAGTCTCATGGGTGTGATACAGAAGGAAATGGTGTGTATTGCACATACAGAGGCTTTGTGTTACAGTTGAGGAGTACTGAACTTGCTAGACCCACCGTTTCACCTAGCAAATGATAAGCAAACCTGTTCTTCATCCTGGAAGAAGAGATTAGTCCATCCTGTCAAGATTGCTTGCCACACAGACACCGCTGTGAAATGGCCCCAGAAGACAGGTTAGAGTTCTGCATTCTGAGATTCCCCAGAGAGATACATGGAAGCCAATTAACCCCATAGAAGGCCGTCAGCCAATAGTCAGATGAGAATAAGAGACATGTGATGGGGCTCATTAGTAATACTAAGCGTTTCAGTCTCATTCCCTTTCATGCCCAAAATCAACTGCCTTCTTTTCCAATTTATTTCTGTCATTCAACTGTTTTTTGAGCTCTTGATATGTCTCGTGGTGGAAGACCATGATAACAGCAGGATTTTAATCCTGTAAACTACTTGAAGTTTCTGTCTGTTCTTTCTTAAAGCTAATCTCACTGGGAGCCATCATGTGTTGCTTGCGTTGTCTCTTAAGAGTACTTCCTGGGGGCCACCACTGGCCATTTTGTACCACAGAACTTCATTTTATTACAAAACCATTGCAATTTGAGATACCAGAAAGTTAGCTCTAAGGTGTTTTGGGTTGGCTCCATGATTTTATATTATGAAAAGTAACATTTAATTTCATTCTTTAGTACTACCTGGATTCACAGGGTATGTTGCAAGAAGCAGCATGGTGGGTTGATGCTTCAGATGGATGGGGAGCAATTTACACTCAGGTCTCTTGCCAGAGACGGTGTTCATCCCATCACCACCACTTCAGCCTGGAATCCACAGAGCACGAAGGGTGAAGGGTAGAGAATTTTATCCTTTTTGAGAACTAGATTTAAAACAAACGTTAACATATTCTTCATGTGAAACTTGAATATAAAGCATCATACCACATTTGCTCCATTTGACACATTCAGAATTTCTTTTGGAAGTGTGTTGCTACAAAGGGTTTCCTCAACTGTGAAAATGGTGCATAAAAATTTGTGTTAGAGTTTACAGAGGTCTTCTTCCCATTTGGCTCTTTGAAAGTGTGATGAAGATATTGCCCTGAGCTGACTATTAAGAGAAGAAAAAACTTAGAGAAAGATTGAAAGTGAAAACAGAGAGTATTGTACAGGAATATTTTCACTGGGAGACAACATACTCTTCAAAAGAGTAGTGTGTTCATTTTGGCAGTGGGCCTTGGAATTCTAGTTTGCAATTTAAATCTTTGCTAAAAATTGCATTTTTAAGCCAGGTGTTTGTCTAGTGCAGGTGGTTGCTGTAGTAATCAATGTATTGACAGAAAAATATTATGATGAGGTATAAAGATATCAATCTAATAAAATAAAATGAAAACGAGCAAAAAAATACATATCTTTCTTCTTTCCTCTTTCACACAGTCCTCCAAATAATTGTAATTTAATGTTCTACTCAAAAGAGCATATTTATAGCAAGGCAGCTCAATATTAATCTTCAAGTCAGAAAAATAACTTGTCATTTATTTAATCCCAGCCTGATAAGCGGTTAGATTCACTACTGAAAGTGTTAGAAATAGCTGGGACATTCTAAGGTCACCAAATGATGGCTGTCATTTTTGTGCTCAGTCCAATGACGGAAGGGCCTTTAAATGTTTGGACATTCCATCTATGTAGTGCCACGACCTGGACATACCCTTTTACTAAACACTAGCCCACTAAATCCTCTTAGGATGTTGTTTACCTCCAGATAAATCACACCTGACAATGTAGGTTAACTTCACTGATTCATTTTTCAGCCACAAATGATTAATAATTTTTATGGAATGAAGGCTACAGACTTCTTATTACACGGTGGACTACAGGGAGTGATATAATTCTTGGATGTCATGCGAAATGTGAAGCCATTTTTCTGGAACTGATGTTCTCAATTCTCCGCTGAGCACAGTAGCTACCTTTTCTCCATGAGAGGATCATGTGGCAGGAATGACCTTATCAATTACTGTAAGTCCACATCTTCCCCCAGAGCTGGAGCAAGCTGTTCCCTGTAATTTGCTCGGGTGGCACAGGACAGAACCCCAAATCCATTTCCAACCCAAGCATCTGACAAGCGGCTGCAGTGAAAGACACGTGGCTGTGGAGAGCAGAGCACAGGCTCTGTCAGGAGGGTCCTGCACAGTGGAGGAAGAAGGCTAATGAGCAGAGAAGGGAAGCAGATCTTGCTCTCTTGGGCATGGAATGTCTCACCCTAGAAAGATAAAGTGGTGAATTTGGCTAAACTGTTTATTTTGGCCAACTCTTCTCTGTCCACTACCTACACAAACCATTCTGCGTTCCCTGTGGTTCTCATAAAGATTAAAAATTAAAGAAAACAAACCTTCGTGCTACAGGTGTCTTAAAAAGTCACTTGGTACTGATTTTCACAGGGAGGTTTCTACAACACTCTTCTGAATTCTTCCTCTGCTGCCTTTCCCCCAAGTCTGTCAATCATGTTTTCCAGGATGCCACAATTCCAAGGGAGCCGAGCTGGTGTGTGCCTTTATTGTTTTGACTTCACATTCTGCGATTCTTTTTTTTTTTTTTTTGAGACAGGTTCTCACTTTGTAGTTCAGCCTGGCCCTGAGCTCACTATTAGCCCAGGTTTGCCTTGACCTCACGGCGATCCTCCTGCCTCTGCCTCCTGAGTGCTAGGATTACAGGCATGAGCCACCAGGTCCAGCACTGTGGTGTGTGGTTCCTGGGGATTGAACCTGGGATCTTGCACATGCCAGGCAGATGCTGGAACATTTGAGCTATAAATCCCTGGCCCCACATTCTGCTCTGCCTGTAGCTGATGGCATTCATCCTTGGCATATTCATCACGGTTACCCCAGGTGTCCCTACTTGGGGACTGGCTGCACTGCAGAAGAACAAAGGAACTCTACTTTTCGCGAACTATATTTTAAAATCTTAGCAATAACTCCTTTGGATTTGGTTGATGTCTGGTTTGAAGCTTTGGCTTAGTTCTAATTTTATCTCTACTAATTTGGCCATACATTTTCTAATCCCATCTAAAATCCGCATTTCATTCTTTCATAATGAAATGATGACATTGGTATAGAAAGAACTCCGTCCATCATGTGAGGCCTCGATCATACAGGCATTGAACACAAGGATGAAATGACTCCTCTTCAGCTGTTCTGTCTACTGTGTAATTACATAATTAGGATATAGACTATCCATCATACAATTCTTTCTGTAATTCCATGGGAAAAGCTCCTGAATATGGACAACAGATGATTCTTAAATCTCAGTATCACAGCTGGCTTACATTTTTTATCCCAAATCCCGTAAGTGGGCAGGCCATGTTACACAACCCTTTCATGCCAAATTTCCTTTTTAAAAATTGAAACCACTTTGGTATTATTGAGGAGAAATGGGAAATTTAGAAATGACTGTCTGTTTACCTTATGGTACCCAGTGTATCTGGAGTGCTTTTCAGTGAACACTGTTCTCTTTTTAAAGGACATTCAGCATCTTTGATCCCCGTGGTATCTTTTGTCTTTTATATTTCTGATTTTTATGCTTAAGTTATTAAATTATTAAATTATTTTCCTTCTGCCCCCTTTTATTCTATATCTTCTCTACTATTTGGAACCAGGCATCAAACCCATGACCTTATGCTTGTGAGGCAGGCAGACCCTGGAACCATGAAACTAAATCCCTGGCCTGATGACTTGTATGTTGGTTTACAGATTTCAAGATCTCTGTGTAAGAACTCACACAAGTTCTTCCCCTTTTAGTTTCCCATATACTTACTTCAACCTGTATATCATGTCTTCTTTTCTCAGATGTACAAAGTTTTTTCATCGAATGTAATTCAACAACTCATGCTAATTATTGAATCATCCATTGAATGTTTATCAGAGTTGTTCTTAGATTTTTTCACTAATATAATCATACAATAATAATCTCATAAAAATTGAGAAAAACTGAGACTTTATTTGCTACAAGGAAATGTGTGACCTTCTGTCATAAATCTAACTCAACAGAAAGACAATAGGATGTTTGGACTGGGGATGTAGCTCAAGTGGCACCGTACCTACCTTGGAAAGACAATAGGATGTTGAATCTTACATGGGATGCAATTCAGGGTACATTTTTGTAAATAATCCACCTTGGGAATTAGACTGAGTCTCTTTGTAGCTCTATACTTAAATTTCTACAGAATGGAAAACATTACAGAAATAAAAAATTTTAGCACTGATAATTTTATTTTATTGTTATTATTTTTTGAGACAGGGTCTCTCTATAGAGTGGTCCTGAACTTTCTGTGTAGCTTAGACTGGCCTGGAATTCATGACTATCCTCTTGCCTCAGGCTCCCCGGTGCTGGGGTTACAAGGAGAAACCACCTTGGAAGTTCTGGTTGTTTTAATCAGTGTGTACTGAACATTTCTTTGGGGTTAAATTCTCTCCCAGTGTATTTGGCTAAATAGAATTGTTTATATCATGACCCTTTCCCTCAAGTCGTTCACAATCTAATTGAGAGAATAGACACAGCAACAATTAATTAACAAAAGATATTTAAGTGTTACATATAATAAGTAAAAAAAGCATGAAGACATATGAATGAATTAATTTGGAGGGGTATCTACGGTGGCTAAATGGAAAAGTTGGCATTAAAAATGGTATAACTCAGAGGCCAAATCCTTGTCTGTTGGGTAGAGAGCTTGGGTTTGAACCCTAGCACTGCTAAAGCAAAAGTAGTGATAATAATTGGGAGCAAAATAACAGATACAGGAAAGTATAGGATAATTTTAGAGAGCAATTAGAAATCTGGTGGTGGCATGAGTGTAGATGGGCATACTTTGATTTTAATTATATCTTCATTCACAGAAAAATCATCTGTTTTTTCAAATATTTTGTCCTTTTATAGTCTATTATGCCTTGTTCTATTTTAAAGCTTTAAAATTTTTTTAGAGGCCTTAAATATGGTGTTTTATTATCTGCGTGTGGTAATTACAGTACCTGAAATCTTTATGCACTTCACTCTGTTCTTTCTGCTTCCTCCCACTCAGGATGATTTGTTATGTGTTTTTAGGTTTTTGACAATGAACTACTCATTTTCTTTGGATTTATATCTATAGCATTTCCTTAAGTCCTGTATTGAAGTAGGTCCTTAGATTTATCTTTGTTTTTGAGAATAATGTTGTGGTACCAACATCAGGTCATTGAAAATAAGTGGTTCATTGAAAGTTTTTTGAAGCGCATGTATTCAGACCCATAAAACTAAGAGACCAGCCCACGTTTGCTTCTCAGGGTGTATTTCCTTTTCCCACATCATCACTGTGATCGAAGCGGGCAGGTCTGCCACCTGTCTTTCTGTGTGAGAGGTTTATTTGTTGTCATCTTTAGGCTAAATGGGATCCTTTTGGGATCACGTATATTTGTGGGGGTTATCGCTCTGCTCTGCTGGGTGAGCCCTAGCTTTCATCCAGTATGTCTCATGCATGGTACATCATTAAAGGGAAGCTTGGAGCCCCTGGGATGAGCAGACAACTCTGACACGTGGGACTTTGGAAAATGCTTATCCAACGGGGTTCCCCTGCCTACTTCTGTTTGGTTTCTGATGTACTCTTTCATGTAATTACTTTAAGAAGATTATTTTTATATTTTGTTTAGCGTTCTGATTACCTAGGAAGGCCATTCAAGGTGTTTAACTTGTTATAGTGCCACAAACAGAACTACAAAGGTAAATTTGGGATGAAGATTAAGACTTTATATTTCCTAAAACTCAGATAATGTATTATAGTTAATGGAAATAAATACTTTTTTATTTTTATTCATTCATTCATTCATTCATTCATTCATTCATTCATTTATTCATTCATTCATTCAGACAGGGTCTCGCTTTGTAGTTCAGGCTGGCCCTGTGCTCATTATGTAGCCCAGGCAAGCCTGGAACTGAACAATCCTCCTGCCTCTGCCTCCTGAGTGCTGGGATTACAGGCATGAGTCACCACGCCCAGCATTGTATGTGGTTACTGGGATCAAACTCAGGGCCTTGTGCTTGCGAGGCAGGTACTGCAACCACTGCACTAAATCTCTGGCCCTTTTCTTTTTTCTTTTCTTTTCTTTTTTTTTTTTGAAGGAGGTGACATGTTAAAGTTCTTATTTGGAAGGGTAAAGAGAGTCTTGGACTGTAAAGAATACAGATGAAAATGTTTTTCATTATTTAAACCAGTCTTTTGGAATATAAGCTCAAAAGTGGTGTTGAAAATATTAACCATAGAGGGACATTCTATTACTGCAAGGTCCACTGGGAAAGTTGATAATATCTGATTGCTGACCTCAGTAATAAATTAAGGACAGATTCATGTAATTAGAAGACCTTCATGCCATAAGAATCTGAAATAAATTTTACTTCTTTTCTGAGCAATAATGAAAGGATGCTACAGAGGGTAAAGGAGACGGAGATTGCAGTATTTACTTTTCTGTATGTCAGTGGATTGGGTTGGGGACTGCCGAGGGATTAGCAGAAAAGACTTCTGAGTGTGTCTGGGTGTGTCAAGGGGGCTATATCCGACCCCTCGCTCTTTCCTCTGTGACACTCTTCCTCTACTCTGCTTCTCGCTGAGTGCGCTGAACATCTTTGCTCCACAGGCTCTTCCATCGTTATCTGCCTTGGAGCCATTTTACCACGGACTGAATCCTCTAAAGAAACCAGGATTCAAATGATATGTTTTCTCCTTTGAATTCTAGGTGTCAGGCACTCTGTGCCAGCTACAGGATAGCTTATAATACTGAAGTGATTAAAATATGAGTAATAATGTCTTGTTTCATAAATGTACATAAACATTATAAAGGAATTAACTTCATAATGCTAGATCTGAATGGCTTTTTATTTGCTGAAGAGAACATGGCATTTATTTATCAGTTAGTCTTTAGATTTCAAGGCTGTCTTTCTGTAGGATGTACCTATTTAAATTCTCCTATGTATCTAAAGCAGTAGGCTAAGATTAGAGCATGTTAGATTGAAAGGGAGTTTTAGATGTTTCTTTAGATTTCTCCTAACACAGAGATGGAGTATGGGGTTCAGCATGTTAGTACTGGCACCAACTTCTTAGTGGTGCTTTTTCTTCAAGAATATTCAGTAGTCCCAATGGAGGCCAGAGTCGGTGGTATTTGAATTGATTCCTGCTTGAAAGTTTTCAGGTTTTCTCACCCAAAGTGGAACAGATCATTGCTATGGCAGGACATGGAAAGAAAATAATAAGGGACTGGTCAAAGTATCCAAACATGGGCTTAATGTTTAAAGAGAAAGTAGTAGAAGCAGGAGCTGGGCAACAGCTAAGGAGAAAAGAAGGACCAGCATCCGAGAGATCTCTCTGAGTGTAAGGATGATGTGAACAACTGATGCTCTGTGTTTTGGACTCTTGGGTAGAGGATAATGAGACAAATATTAGACAGGAAAGCAAAAATCACTGTCAGGTAAACACAATTGAATTATTCTGAATGTTTAATACATTAAGTTCTCAAGAACTTTTCTATAAAGTTTATGGAGAATAGAGACTAGTACAAAGCCATGTTGAGTGATGCTTTTTATTTCTGAGTCCTCAATATGCTGCCTATTGGAATTAGATTATCTTCTCTTTTTAACAAAAGTGACTTTTAATAATTTATTCTTGCTAATTGCAGTACAATTTTCTTAAAAATCACTTTCATCTTATAACTTCCATTCCATAGTTATTTGTGAATTAATATTGAAGCTGTGATATTTTACCATATTTGTTCTGGTTTTGTAGCATTAGAAGAACACCATGACAATGCTTGCTTATGTAGAACCTAGACAGAGAGTTTCATGGTTAATGTTGGAATCTACATAGATCTCTGTTCTTTCTTTCTGGATTCAGATGGTGAACCTTAGTGTGTCAATCTCTGTGCTACAGTAACAGATGGATAATTGGACATAGTGTTATGTCAGGTACCAACTTAGTTAATTTCCAACTATTGGGACAAATATCCAACAAAAGAGAAAAGGTTGATTTTAACTTGTAGTTTCAACCTGTAGCTAGCAGGCTCCTAGTCCTGGATAGCAATGGGACATAGCAGAGGAAAAGGTGCACGACTCATGGTGGCCAGGAAGCAGAGACAGAAGAGAGAAGCATAGGAGAACGATAAACACGTCCAGATCATACCTCAGTGCCAGCCCCAAAACATGGTCCACTTTCTAACATCAGTGAGCTATGAGTTCATTAGTGGACTGATCCACAAATGAGCATGATGCTCATCATCCATTCACTGCCAAATCAACCACCTCTAAACACGTAAGATTTGGGGGCCATTTTAGATCATAAACTATAACAGCTACTAATTGGAGAAATATAGGCTGGAAACAAATGAACCAGGCAAAGAAAGTGGAACACACGAGGTACTAAGGTAGGAGGACATATGAGGTGCTTGGCAGACAATAAGGGTCCACTCCAGCTTGAGTGTACCTGAGCTGTAGTCAGTTGTTTAAATACTGTTATTGTCATTCAGGCAAGTCTTCCCCAAGTGGAAGCATATACTATGATTTTCCTTTTTTGTTAATTGGTTATACAGATTGATGTGTTTCATTCTAACAGTTTGAACATGCACATAACATACTGTAATTGTATTTCTCCCCTTTCACTCTTTTGCACTGCCCTTCCCACTGTTTTTACAATTTGGAGGTGACAGGATTCAATGTGTATAATATATGTTGCTCATATTCCTCCTCCCTACTGTCTGCCTTTTTACCCACACCTCTCGTTCTTACTCTTGTCTAATAGTTGTCTCCTTTTTACTTTCTTGTAATCTTTTTGAGATTCCATAAATTAGGGAGAATATATAATATTTATCATTTTGAACCTGGCTTATTTTGGTCAACATTATGGTCTCAGGATCACCCATATTCTTGTGAAACATAATTTCATTTTTCCTTGTGGCTGAATTATTCTGTCATTTTTTTCTTTCTTTATTCTTCTGTTGATGAAGATCTAGGCCATTCCATGTGTTGGTGATCATGAACAGTACCACACCAATAACACAAGCATGTAGATGTCCCTAGAGTATGCTGACCTGAATTGCTTTTGTTTTATACCAAACAGAGGTATAACTGGGTGAAAGGGTAATTATACTTTTATTTCTTTGAGGAAACTCCATATGGATTTCCATAGCAGCTCTGTTAATTTCCATAAGCAGTGTGGCCAGATTCCTTGTACCTGCATCTTTGTCAGCATTTACTTTTCTTTACATTCACTATGGTAGTCATTCTGACTATGGCCAGATAGAACCTCAGTATAGTTTTCCATAATGGGTTGTCATTGTGTTTTTTTTTTCACATATTTATTGGCCATTTGTACTTCTTTTGAGAATTGTATGCTTAATTCATTTACCCATTTATTGATTGGGCTGTTTGATATTTTTGGTGCTAAATTTAAAATAATTAAGTTAAATGAATCAGATGAAGAACTGGCAGATTTTCTTCTATTCTGTAGGCTATCTTTTCATTTTGCTAGATTTTCTACTTGCTGTGCGGAAACTTTTTAATTTAATGTAATCCCATTTATTGGTTCTTGCTATTACTTTCTGTGTTATTGGATTCTTGTTCAAAAATCTTTGCCTGTGGATTAATTTTTCCTCCTAAGTTTTCTTTTAGCATTTCTGAGGTTTCAGATCTTTGGTCCATTTGACTAGGTTTTGTAGTGTGAGATTAGCAGTTTACTTTTAACTTGTCGTTGTGGTTATCTAGTTTTCCCAATACCTTTGTCAATGAGGCTGTTTTTCTCCATATATTTTTGGCTTCTTTTTGCCCAGAATAAGATGAATACAGTTGTAAGGGTTTGTTTCTGGGTCCTCTAATCTGTCAATGTCCTATTTTTGTGCAATATTATTCTGTTTTGGGGTATTATGCGGTATAGATAGTGTGAAGTCTGGTGTTGTGATAAATCCAGCCTTGCTCATTTTGCTTAGGATTGATTTGACTCTTCTAGGTCATTTGTGTTTTCTTATGAATTTTAGGACATGTTTTGTTCTGCTCTTTGAAGAATGTCATTGGCATTTGGATGGGAATTGTGTTGAATTTTTATGTCACTTTTAGTAATATGGCCATTTTGATAAAATTAAATGTCCCAATCTATGAACATGGGAAGTCTTTCATCTTCTGGATTTTTCTTCAGAGTTGTAAAATTTTTATTATAGAGGTCTTTCACTTCATAGGTTAGTTTAATTTTAAGTATTTTGTTTTATTTGAAGCTACTGTGAATGGAACTGTTTTTCTGATTTCTTTCTCATTATTGGTATACTACTGATTTTTAATGTTAATATTATATCCAACTACATTGCTGAGTTTATATATTTGTTCTAGAAATGTTTTGATAGCATAATTCGGGTCTTCTAAGTATGGAATCATATCATCTGGAAAAAATTTGAGTTTTCTTGTCTTTGTTCCCCTTCTATTTTTTTTTCTCGTACTTCCTTTGTTAAAATTTTAATACCACATTGACTACAAGTGATAAGAATGGACCTTCTTGGCTCATTCCTGGTTTTAGAGCATATCATTGTCATTTTTTTTCCTTTCTGAACAATAGCAGCTGTGGGTTTTTCATAAACCAATGTCTTTGAAAACTGGTGAATTTGCCTCTTGGTTGCAATTCTGATATTTTTAAATTATGTATTATAAAAAAACAACATGTTCAATGTATTCAGTGTGCTGCTTTAAGAAGTGTCAAACCTTGGTTACTCTGAAGAATTAGGAAAAATCACTCAAGCATTCTTAAATGTCTTTTGACATTCAGAATTTATGTGGTAGAATATACAGCACAGAAAATAAACCTGCTTGACAGCACTATTTTATCCCAGTGTGACTCACCAAAGATGCTAGGATCATGTTGAAATTTCTAATGCAAAGGCTAGAATAACAAAAGCAATTCCTGTTTGAAAGGGAGCTAGCCATTTCATGTCTTTACATGCCATTTTTGATCTTGGAGCATTGGACTTGTTACTGTTCCATTTGCCCTCAGACTTTTACTGATGTTTTGTATAAATTTTGATCTAAGTATATTTATTTTACAAAGTGATAAAAATTTCAAAGCCAGGTGGAAAACTTTGTCATTGTTTTTTTCTGATATTCTTTTATCTATCATTTTCTTCAGTGGTTCTAGCTGTGTGTATATTTAGTTCTTCATAATTGATCCATAATGTGCAATCTCTCTCCCTTTTTTCTTTTACCTTTTACATAGTTTTTACTTTGATATGTCTTCAAGTTCACTAATGTTTTCTTTTGTAAATCTAATCTATTGTTAATATCATTCACTGAATTTCTTTAAAAAATCAGACATTGTTATTTATCTCTGAAAGGTTAATTTTAGTTCATTTGTGTGTATCTTCTTTAAAAGTTTATCCTTTCCTCTACAATTTTCCAAATATGAATATAGTCATATCCCTACTTTAATGTTCTTGTCTGCAAATTTTGTCACCTGTGTCAGTTCTGATTATTTGATTATGGATTACACTTTCCTGGTTGGTTTTTTATTTTTTATTTTTTTTCATTCCTCATAAACTGACTGAATGCCAGGTATTGTACATTTTACATTGTTGGATGCTGATTACTTTTGTATTCTTAGAAATAGTCATATATGTTGTTTTATATGACTGTAAACTAACTTATTTGAAATTGTTAGATATTTTTGTTTTTTGCTTTTAAGTTTTTCAAGGCCAATCAGAGCACTTTTTTTTTTTTTTTTTTGAGACAGGGTCTTGCTTTGTAGTTCAGGCTGGCTCTCAGCTCACTATGTAGTCCGGGCAAGCCTGGAACTCAGCAATCCTCCTGCCTCTGCCTCCCAAGTGCTGGGATTACAGGCATGAGCCACCATGCCTGGCACTGTGGTGGGTGGTAGGTGGTATTGATTGCTGGTGGGCATGAGTCTCCATGCCCAGCATTGTATGTGGTGACCAGGGATCGAACTCAGGACCTTGCACTTGTGAGGCAGGCGCTGGAACCACTGAGCTAACCCTCTGGCCCCAGAGCAGTTTTTAATCTAGGGATAATTTTATCTTACTACTGAGCCAATATCCTTTGAATAGTACTATTTGATACTTTGTGATTTCTAAGATTTGTGCTAGTCTTCCTTTTGGGAAAATAAACTATTGATGGCCTTGTTAGCACTGAAAATTGTTTTATAAGCTTCTTTTTTGATTAATGTTTTTCTCACTTTTATAGTTCTTTCATATCATGTCCAATCAGTACTAATGTAACAGTGTTACACTGTTCTGATTTCTTTTGCCCTATACTGATCTGGGTATTTCCTTTAAGTGATAATCTGGGAAAATCCTAACACCTCATTTCTTTGGCCTTTCATTTTATGCTGCATGATGTTTAATGTCTGAAACTCTTATTTTATATTTTTCTTTATTATTATTTCAGATGAGAGGGCAAATATAAAGTAGTTTTCAAGCAAGTAACTTGGTATTTCAGAATTGGAGCATTGTTTAAGCCTATGAATTGCCATGGAATAGAGAAAGGAGAGTAGATGGCTGAAAGAATTTTTTTATTTTTATTTTTGAGACAGGTCTCACTTTGTATTTCAGGCTGGCCCTGAGCTCACTATGTAGCCCAGGCAAGCCTCAGACTCAACAGTCCTCCTGCCTCTGCCTTGCAAGTGCTGGATTACAGGCATGAGCCACCACATTCAGCTAATATTTTTTATTTCTAAATGTACTACTGTTGATGTAATATTTCAGCGAGATTCTTTTAGTTATTGAATTAACCCTTTGGAGTTTTAATTAAATTGAACACCCCCTTCTTGTTTAGTATTGAATTTGTAGTTTAGTGTTGAAGTTGTAGTGGACCTTCCATTGAATAAGAGAACATTTTGGATGAAAAAATCAAGAGAACTTTGGAGGTGACAGTCTTTTACTGGAACTTTGAGGATATCTGTATTTTGTTTGTTTGTTTGTTTGACGCAGGGTCTCATTTGTAGTTCAGGCTGGCCCTATGTAGCCCAGGCAAGCCTGGAACTCAGCAATCCTCCTGTCTCTGCCTCCTGAGTGCTGGGATTACAGGCGTGAGCCACTACGCCCGACTCTGTGGTATGTGGCATTGATTGCTGGTGGGCGTGAGTCACCAAGCCCAGTATTCTATGTGGTTACCGGGATCGAACTCAGGACCTTGCGCTTGCGAGGCAGGCACCAGAACCACTGATCTAAATCTCTGGCCCGAGGATATCTGTATTTTGAAAGATGGAGTCAAAGAACTAGGGAGAATAAAGGCTACGAAAATATTTATCTAGTAGATAATATTTATCTATTATCTAGTAGATAACAGGGCTAGGGATATAAGAAGGAAATATACAGTATCATGTTCATTTTTACGGTTTTACTACAAATTGCAGTTTCATGTATACAAATGCTGCTAGGTGCATATCACTTTCTCCCCCTCCAGGTCATTCTAAAAAGAAATTATTCTTCTTTTGTTCCAAAAAAGGACTTGAATTCCTCCAAGTTCTTGCTGGTGTTTTACACACAACCAAACCACAAATTGCACAGGACTTACCCTGGAACAGGGGACATATTAGTGCCTCTTTTATTAAAGGGGCATCAAGTTTGTAAGCCTTCCCTGAAACATGGGGTGCACTGTGGATTCAGCTCCCTTCTGACTAGGTTTGGTTTTGTTCCCATGAGCTTCTTCTGGGCTTTTGGAGATAGAACTGCAGGTTGCTTTATGCTGAGTATGTGTGGGGGATGCTGACTGTAAAGCTACATCAAAGGACTATGTCATGAGCTATAGCAGCACCTCATTAACACTCTGCACAGGAATTCCACAACCGATATCTTATCTGCTGTGTCTGTTCCCTACACTGAGACACTGCCGATTACTCACCCTGAGTTAAGGGACTCTTTGTTTTCTTTGAATTTTATGTTTGGGAAGAACAGAAGGAAAAGAAGGACACAGGGTAATAAATGGTATAAAAGGATAGTCCAATTTGCTTCTTATTTACCTATTCTGTATCTAAATGAGCACATTGTTTTTAAATGCGCAATATTGATTTCTTTTAGGCATTTTTAAAAGAGAAGCAAAAGATTAAATGTCTAAGAGGTTTGATGACTAAATTTAAGGAATTTGCAGGTATAAGAGCAATTGTTTTTAAGACATTACCAATTCTTTTCACTTTTCCTCTTCTTGGAATGCTGATTAGCCATAATGGATAAATAATGATTATGGATGGAGATTTACATAACAGATGAATCTGTTTATAAACTCTTCTGAGCTTTAGACCATCTTGCCAACCTTTTTGGAAACCTACACAAAGTATTTATTGGTGTCTACAGCTCCCAAATAGCCTCCCCTAATTACAAGTATTTAAGCACAAATGAAAGTAGAAGCTCAGAATTGATGCAGTGGGCTAATTCCAATAAAACTTCAAATTGGCAGGAAATCCAGGTCTACTTCCACTGCATGTTAATTTTTTGCTATTTTACCATCAACTCTGTTTGTAGAAGTGACAGTGGATCCAAATTAAAAGGGGTGTGAGGGGAGATGTAAATTATTGACCTTCACAGATGTTATCTTTTCCAGAGGCTTATGTGCCGAGACACCTATGAAAATGCAAAACTGTAAAATGAGATTTTTTTCCTTATTGATTTGGTCAGTTGGTAAAAAGCGAATGACAAAAAGAGGTATGCACAGCTCTCCATTGTCTGAGGTTGCAATGGAGAGGTGACACATTTCATTTGAGCTGACAAAGATTTGAAATGTTATAGATAGTTTTCTTCAGCCCAACCATTATTTACTGTTTGATGGTAATGTCAGTCTCTTTCTGCTTCTTCAATATTGTTTGCACTTTACTATCATGAAAAGGGCTTTGATTGAGCCGTATGAGGGGAGATATTTCTATCTTTCTATAGGATCAATGATGATCTGTTTACAGGTCCCGGGCAGTGTACACACTGCAATAATGGATTTCAGCCCATGTTGACCAAAAGATCTTTTTCTGTGTTACTTGTCAATCTTGTATCTATTACTTGATTGCATCATAAAAGGCTATTTGGCCAAGTGCGGAGACAACAACTATATCAGCCAAGCCTAGTGGCCCCCTGAACTAAAGGCTTAAAGCCCTCTGCTTAGTAAGTCAGTCACAACTTAAAAGCAGGCAAGACTGTGTTTGCCTTTCCATTTAGAAACCATTTGTGACTGTACTTGCTTAAATTTTTAAATGTTTTTCTCCTCCCCAAGAAGTTGTTATTAATATGCTGTAAGAAGGAGGAATTTCAGTCTCAGGTTGGTCAGACAGTTAAATATATAAGAAGAGGTCTGTTATTTCTTGGAGGACAGATCTAAATTCCCAGAAAGAAGGAAAAATTCTACGTATGCATCAAGATCTTTCTGGGAGAGGAGGCTAATTTAGATCTTGTAACACAAAAATAAATAAGCTTCTCTGCACTCCACATATATCTAAGGCTACTAAGCTACAAGATGGAGATGAGATATTTCCTCCCTTTGGTCATTTCAGCCCATGACAGCTTCATTACACTAAATTAGATATTCTTCTCTTAATCATTTGACCTCCAGGACAGTTAATGGTCATGGCTCACTCCCAGCCGTTTAAAAAATGGGTCAGAATATTTGGGTCAATACTAACTCCATGCCCTTTGGGCTCAGATTATAATTATTCTTAGACTGAAGCAAGAGTTAAATTGGCACATATGGTAAAGATTGGGTACAGGCAAACTTTTTCAGAGAAACCATTCTATTCTCTCAGCTTAAAAAAAAAACATCACCTGGCACCACTTATCTGGGAAACCATGACCAAAGAGTTTAGTAGGAAATTCTTTGGGAATAGATACAGTCAACACAAATCCTGACTGTAAAGTAATGGGACTAAGTTTTACCCCACAAGTGTATCTCATTCACTGTAACAGACAGTTGGAAAAATATGCATTAATTAAATTATGCTTAATAGAATTGTACCTTGAAAGAGAAACAAAACACAATATTAAAACATTTGCATTCAATTCAAAGACCCTCTTTTGCAATAAGGGCAGTCATCCATTCATTAGTAGTTTTAGATGTTGGTTTTTCTGTGTAGTAGATAAAACCAATTGAATATACAAAAGCTCTCTTGAAGAAAATTTGTGCCAAGTTTGTCCTGTGGAAATTTTGAGTTGGATGGTACCCTTATCTTTCAGATAAATCCTCTGAGACATGGGACACTTAAGAGGTATATCTGATATCCGAGGTTAGGCACAGATGAAGCTGGCTATGGAACACACGCCTCTGGTTCCCTTCTCCAGTCCTGGCTCCTTGGTCATTACTCCGAGGTGACAGCAAAAGTGCCTGTTTGGGAGCTGCTGTAGTTTGCCCAGGCTGCCATGAAGCTCCATGGACTGGGTGGTTTCAACAAAGATATGCGCTGTCTCTGATACTGGACCCTGAAAGTCTGAGATTGTGGAGTCAGTGAGATTTGTTCCTTCTGAGAGCTGTGAGGAAGAATCTATTCAGGCCTCTCCCCTTAGCTGCAGGTGGTTTGCTGGACATCTTTGGTGTTTCTTGTTTTATAAATACGGCATCCTAATACCAGTACTCTGGAAAACAGAAACAGGAAGATCATAAGTTCAAATCCAGCCTAGGCAACTTAGTGACTCAAAATAAAAACTTAAAAAAAAAAAACTATGAGTGTAGTTTAGTACAAAGGTCCTGGGTTCAATTCACAATACCAATACATACATACATACATACATACATACTATATATATATATATATCACTGATCTCTACTTTGATATTTATGTAGTGTTTCCCCATGTCTGCATCTGTCTCCAAATGGTCCACACTAGAGAGTTTATTTTAACTTAATTACCCATGTGAATACTTCTATTTTGCCGAATAATATCACAATCTGCAGTGAGGACTTCAACAGAAAAATATTTAAGTGACTCAGTTCAATTCATTGATGGATGCTCATTAGTTCTCAGTGTATTAAGTCTCATTACTTCAGAAGCCACTGATTAAGAGTGGAGTGAAAATCTTATTTAATAAGGAAACAAAAATCAAGTACTCCAGATCTTGTTTTTCTTAGCAGGTATAAATTAAGAGTGCAAACAGAAACTAGATAGAATTTTTAAGAGGGAGAGAATAATCTTTAAGTGTCCTCAAGTGTGGTTGTGTCAAATAAGCAATATTCTAATTACAAATAATTCTTCTCTGTCCACTAAAGTTCTTTCCTAATATTTTATGTTGTACAGTATTGCCTTTTCTACTTAAATTATTTTCTTTCCTCAAAATGAAACCATAATTCTTTATCATCAAAATTGTTTTAACAGATTCAATCAGTTTCTTCATTAGCAGTTAACAAGACTTACTGTTTAATTTAAAAGCTGAAAACATATGCATCTATCAAAACGTTCCACTATCCACTGTCAAGGGACTTTTGCCAGTTTACCAAGAGCATGGTAAAGTCTGCTATGTGGGCTCAGCTTCTTGGGTGGGTTTTTCCCTCCTACACACTTCTGTTGATCGTTTATAGCTACATCAGCTGTAGAGCTCAGCATGGGGTGTGTCGTTATAGGAAGGAGGAGAACCGTTGATGAGGAATGAGGAAGCGTAATAAGGAAGAGCTTACTAACTTTATTCCCAACTGATAATCCTTAAGGTAATAAATTCTACTTTACCAGAACAATCAGATAAAGAAATATATCTGTGATAAAATTGCAAGCATAATTTTCAGCTATCCACATGAGACTTAAAATTGTTGACCCTTTAAAGATGATTTGGAGCCGCACCATGAGGAAGGGAGATGGGATTGTCCAAGTTTAGGGCTTCTTCAACTGGTATGTGTAAATGCCCAAGGAAATATGGGTGTTGCATCTCTTTAGACTGTCAGTCTCACTAGGTGTCAGAGGTAGGTGTCCTGAGTATTTGAACTTTACAGAATTTTTATTACATGTATACAAAAGCAAAAGCAGAAATCCAGTGATGAAAATGTTTCATGAATAAATGTAGCTTTGCTGCTGTGGTATGGAGGTGCATGGTGCTTTATGTATCAGCTAATTAACATGATGAACAGGATGCAACACTATAGCAATATATGCTGATGTGATTGATCTGTGCCATGAAAGCTTATCTACAAAATAGTAAATGCTTCAGTGTAAATGTGTGATTTTTTTCTACTAAGTCTGCAAGAGTCTAAATAGTTTATACACACACATATACACATATAAACACTATCATGGTTTATGTCTAGATATGCCCCAGAACCTCATACATTTTTGGATGTGTTTGAATCACGGGAGAGTGAAACTCACCAGGATATTAGTCCACTGATCAAATAATAGCTAAAAGTGATGCTGGGTCACTGGTGTCTCCCTCCCTCCCTCCTGTCTTTATATCTTTCTCTGCTTCCTGTTGTCATGTCTTGAGCTGTTTCTTCTCTGCCATGCCCCTCTGCCATGCCACTCTGCCTTGAAACCAGCCAACTATACACTAATACCTCTAAAAACCGGAAACCAAAATATATCTTTGCTTCTTAGATGTCTGGTATTGTGTCTCAGCAATGAAGAAAGCAGCCAAGGCAAATACATGCACATACATGTTTATCCCTTGATTGATGAAAATTAAGTTAGTCCCTTTACAAAATAGCATTTGAAAACATTTTGGTTACATGAAGCATCCCTGGTACCTTTAAATATGTTCAATTTCTTTCTTTCAATCCCTGAACCAAAATTCTGCTTTCTAAAATATGAGGTGGATATGTCCCAATTTAGCTTCCTGGGAAATTCAGAGATGTAGCATAGGGAACATATTGGAGCTAAAGTCCAGGACTCAGGAAAGTTGAGTGTTTGGCTATCACTTCTATCTACTACTTGAAACTACCTGTGGGCCACTCTGCTTAAGTACTCGCAGGCTGTTCTTCCTGCTGTCTGGCTGAGTGGTCCCCACAGTGTGGCACCAGCCAGCTTTCAGGGCATAAGGAGGACTGCCCAGAGGATGGGGAAGAGAAAGCACAGCTGTATCAATGGCTGCTAGGTTCACAATAAATAACAAAAAGAAAGTACTTGATATCTTCTTCAATGCCAAGGCTAGTGTTGGAAGTGGTGTGGAGTGTAAAATTGAACAAAGAAATATTTCATGGTAGTCTGTGCTGTGGATCTGGTCAAGCTTTTTGTTTTTTAGATTACCAAGAAATGGTGTGCAAAGTTGCCTTTATTATGTATTCAAGTGATATATTTTATTCTAATTCAAATACATTCTGAATAACTGTTTGGAAAATGGAAGGGAACCTAGTTCTTTAATATTATCTGGTATCAAAATATACCTATTAATATTCATCCTCATGATGGCACATGGGAAGAGATGTTAATTGGAAAAGTGTTTAGTGTTGTAATACATGGCGAAAAAGTGTTCAGCCAATAAATATTTTCAGAAGTACGCTGCTGACCTGGAAAAATACATGCAGCTAAATCCAGATGGAGAGAAAGGGAAAATGTGAAAAGCCTGCTGTGAAGGTCACACTGCCCTCTCCCCAGTGGCGGCTGGTGCAGTTTGCAGCTGAGCACCGAGCCCAAAGGGTGCACCTCTTGATTTTCTCAGCATCTAAGAGAGGTGCTAAAAAGCAATATTTGTTTAATACGATGGCTTGAAAAATCATTTTTGAAAAACTTGTAGTAGAATATAAATGCTCACAGTTGGATCCCAGTCTAACTCTGGTCCAAAGAGCACAGCCCAAGTAATCACAAGTGATTTCAAAATAGTATTTCTTGTGTCTATTGAACAGAATAAAGAGGTTGGGTGTAGCAGTTTTTGTCTTTTCTCACTAGAGTTGCTCCTTTCACTGGGATGTTCAAATGTACTTTCCTTCCTCACCTGTGACCACCTTCTGTCTTCTTTCCTATCACTCATGTTTCAGAGACACAGAAGTCTGCATATAGGGAGCCTGGGGAGGGCGAAGCACTTTCTGTTACAGAAGAGGACAAACAGAGAAAGCAAACAGGAGAGGAGAAAAGGAAAAAGCTTGGGATGCTCACACAGTAATCATGTTTATCCCATACAATCTGAACTGGAATGAGAAATGACTTTGAAAGCATTTTCTGTGAAATAAATGGGTACATTATCACCAACAGTAATAGCCCAAGCTCTAGAAAACCTGGCTTAGAGTCCTGTTTCTACCTGTGCATTGGGTTTCTATTATGTAAAATCCAGGTGATTATAATACTTAATAAGTAGGTTTGCTGAAGCATTAAATGGACACTGGCTCATAACAAATATACAATAAATGTTTCCTACCATTATCATCTTCCCTCCCAGGACATCCCTCATTTTTTTTTGTCATTAGTGGGAATCAAACCTAGGATCTTCACACTGAGCTACATCTCCTGCCTTTAAAAATAGTTTTAAAAAATCTTGAGACAAGGTCTTACTCAGTTTTCAAGTTGCTCAGCCAGTCTCAAACTGGCTGTGCTCTTACCTAAGCTCCCAGGCAATTGTCCTCCTGCCTAAGTTCTTGGTATGTAGCACCATGCCCAACAATCATCACTATTAGTACTTTATTAGATGATTTAGCAGATAAAAAGTACAGGCATAGGCCCAGGGATTTAGTGCAGTGTTTCTGGTGTCTGCCTTGCAAGAACGAGGTCCTGAGTTTGATTCTGGTACCATATACCACAATACCGGGTGTGATGGCTCATGCCTGTAATCCCAGCACTCAGGAGATAGAAACAGCAGGATTGCTGTGAGTCCAAGGCCAGTCTGGGCTACATAGTGATTTCAGGGCCAGTCTAAACTACAAAGCAAGAGCCTGTCTCAAAAAACTAAAAAAAAAAAAAAAAAAAAAAAAAAAAAAAAAAAAAAAAAAAAAAAAAAAAGTGTAATGCAGGCATAGATAACTTTTTGTTGTGTGTTTTAAATTAGAGAAAACAAGTCATCACAGTGAATGGTAGAAACCTAGAGAGAATGCATACATTTTCACCCTTAAGGTAAAAAATGAGTTGACCATGTTGACTCATAAAGCCAACTTTTCCAATCAACATCAGTAGAGTAAAACTAAAGGCTTCACGTAAACTGATGTAGTTGAGCTGATGTTGAAATTTGAAAGTTCAATGAGTAAAACTCATTGTGTAGGGATTGTGGGTTTTGTGGAACTCCATTCACTTATAATTGATGGACATTTCAGGATTAGCATTAATTATACATAACTCCAAGTCCTTTTATTGACTAGAGAAGGACTTCATAAATTGTGAGGCAGAAGAGATTGAACCATAGAAATATCTGTAGAAGGCGCTATGACTAGAATTTCCATAATGACTGGACTACCAAGCACAGGGCCACTTTGGCACAATGCTGAGTGTAACTCTAAAATGGTTTTCCCGGAAATAACTCAAACAGTATACCAAAGCTGTTGCCACTTGTATCTATGTGTTCATGTGAATAAGAGAGCTCAGTGTGATTCCAAGTCAAATAAGAAGCATTACCTGGACAGTTTGTTGTGTCTCAGTCCACTAACAGATGCAATGCAACATCACTTCAACCATTAATCACTGAGAAAACTATCAAGTGCTTTTAGGTATCACCATTACAAGCATTACTTATCTATTAAAATTAACAGAGTATAAATTGATACTCAAACTTCAAACAAAACGTTGCAAGGTCACTAGGGCTCTTAGTAATTGTTCCTTCCACTTGCTGGTGCTTGGGAAGAAGCATATGAATATGCAGTTTTGGCTCTTTTGAACTGGACTTGATCTAACAGAACCTCAGGTCAACATTAAAGTCATAGGGGGTTGAATTTCTAACAGACATGTGGATTTGTGTCATTACAGTGAAAGACAACATCCCCCTGAAACCTGGATGATTTCTTAGTTTTACTTTTCTATGTCTGACCAGGAAGGTGTGAGTAGTAAAATTTGTGACAAATATCTAAATATACAAGATGTGATTGAAATCTGTGGTGACCATTTAAATAAAACTCATTACAATAAACACACAGTGCCATTGATACCCCTCAAAGTAATTCCGCTTGTTTCAAATGCATTTATCCCATAGTTGTTGCCACTTTCTGGAACAGTTCTGGAAATCTACTTTCATCAGTGTCAGATCAAGGTGTGATAAAAAACATGAGGAAGTTGGTTGCCATGTACTGTCCACCCGAAAGGTGGGTTTATAAAAACATGATGGTGTGTCTTTAGATGCTGTATTCACCAAATCTGGCACATGTGACTTTTGATTCTTCTGCAAAGTCAAAATGATCATACAAGGTAAATATTTTGAATTAATTCATGACAACAAGACAGCCAAGAGAGTACATAATGAGTTTCATGAAAAGGAATGACAAGAGCAAAATGACAAGAGCAGTGGGATGAATCTTTGCAAGAAGGGGTAATATTTTCAGGGGGCTTAAAAGCATTGTGCCCATCTCACTTATTTTTTTCATTGCAGGGACACAATATGACAATGTAAAAAGAGGAAAGGCTTACTTTGGTTCACAGTATGTAGAAGTCTCAGTGGACTGGCTCTGGGGTAAGGGGCATGGCAGTGGGGCACGGCAGGGTTTGCTCAAGTCGTGAAGGCAGGAAGCAGAGAAAGCAGTCAAGATTTAGACCCGGGTTACATCTCCCGTGATTTACCTCCTCCAACCAGATCTCACCTCTTAATAGCCTATCAGCAGTAATTCCCATTTAGTCATCTGAAATTGCATGGGCCTTTGGGGGAAATTTTAGATAGAAACTCAATAGTGACTTTTACTGTAATAATTTTTATTGTTTTTGATCATATTTCATACAAGACATACATCAAGATGGGAAAAGTAGTATTGGAGGAAGGACAAGAGGTACAGCAATTTAGAGATCCTATGGCCACCAAAGCCAAGACCTAATCCCATCACTGGGATTTACTGCAAGCAACCAAGAGGTGAGGAAGTAGCAGCTGATTGAAGTGACCTGTCTCCACATGTATGCACACACATGCACACACACCCATGCGCACACACTACTGCCTTAGTTTATGAATGTATTTGTTTGTGAACAAGGTGACTGTGGCCATCTTCCCACATGAATACAAATATGGTCATCTATTCTGAGATGGTGGAATGGATTAAGTTCATTAACTAACATATTTATACATATATTCCCTAACATATATATGTTATATATATGCCCCAAAATGTAAGTTCATGTTATACAAACAACTTCTTTGGATACCTTCAAAGCAGAAAAGTAGGAATCATTTAATAAACATATGTAAAAAAAATGAACCAGACACTTAGAATGCATGTTATTCTCACACACAATGCAGAATATTAGTAGAAATTATGCACTGTTAGAGGGAGAGTGGCCTGTAGAGTATACCCAACCATATCCACCTTATGGGGGAATGCAAACTCCTGCATTGCGCAGAAAAGAATAGGAGAGATCACAGGTTATCATTTTATTCCACTGGGAGAACTTTCTGTTTTACTCTTACACTTCCCAGCACAAAGTGACACAGTCACAAGTGATTTTTCAGATTTTTTTGTTCTAGGAAGGAGGTAGAGAATACATAAATCCCCTTTCATCCTAGAAAGTGTTATATTTAGAACAAACATACTGAGAAACGAAAGCAGAAATTTTTCTAAGTATTCAAGTGACTTTCAGTCACCAATGGAAAGTGGATCTGTTGTTCATCATTAAACAAAGGAAAATAATGCAGCTCAGAGAAGTGAGTGCCACGGTGATTATTGGCTTTATGTGTCACTGCCATTGTCTGATTGGAAATGTTTGCATTATTATAAAATCAACTATACATTTCACCTGTTTTATAAGTTACATTAAAATGGCATGGTTTATTTGTATGCCTGTTCTACTGTCTTCATTAGCTGAGTGTAAAAGTGGAACGTAGCAAAACAATAAACTTTCTTAAATAATGACAAAATTATATATTCAAAATTATATATTACAGTGCTAAACTGATAGTAAGTCCAGTGTTCATTAACTGTTGTAATAAAGCCTTATTTTTTTCTAAAATTAGTACAATATTTTCTAGGACATTTAAAATATCTTAAAGACATTAAAGAATCAGGGGATTGCTGTTTTATCATTTCTCCTTTTAGTAATGACTGGAACTCACTAGATAATTACAATGTGCCTTAAAAACTAGTAATTAAAAAGAACTAGTAATACCTAGTTTCATAAAATGCTATAGCTGCAAGAGACTTCAGACAAAATTTAGTTCAACAAATCAGACAAGTAGTTACTGATGTCATACAGAGAAGTCACATTTACTTTCATTTTTATTAACTGTCTTTTAACAAAATTTACCTCTATGCTATAGAGATCATTAGTAGGCCTGTATAAAAAATAAATAATCAGAGATATTACAGTTTTTTCTTCTAGTATCAATTTCTTTGTCAAAGTAAAAGGCAAATGTTGAATATTGGCAAAATGGAACAGATTTATTTTATTTTGGCTTCTTTAAAAATTTTTATTAATATGTACTCAACACATAATAATTACATTCATTGTGGGGAGTTGGTACAGGTAAATAACATGTCAAATCTTTTTTTATTTTTCTCCCCCATCCTGCTTTCATCTCTTGGTGGAGAGAAAATCCATTTTTGCCTTTTATAAAAATGTTATTTCCATGTTTCCTTTTAACTATTTTATATTTTATTTTTTATTAGATTTCTTATTCAAGGGAAACCAGGCTTATATTTAATCTTCAGTGTCTGATTTATTTTATACAGCATTATCATTTCAAGATGAATCCATTTTACTAAAACAGAATGGTTTAACCTTTTTTGTGACAGTGTGGTATTCCACCATGTATAAACACTACATTTATTCACTCAACTATTTTTTTTTTTTTTTGCTTTTTGGAGACAGGGTCTCGCTTTGTAGTTCAGGCTGGCCCTGAGCTCACTATGGTGCCCAGGCAAGCCGCCGCGAACTCAGCAATCCTCCCGTCTCTGCCTCCCAAGTGCTGGCATTACAGGCGTGAGCCACCACGCCCAGCATTATATGTGGTTACCGGGGATCGAACTCAGGTCCTTGCGCTTGCAAGGCAGACGCCGGAACCACTGAGCTAACCCTCCGGCCCTTCACTCAACTATTGATGGGCATGTAGCTCACTTCCTAATAGTTTAGCTATTATGAATTGTGATCCTATAAACATGGGTACACATGCATTACTGTAATATGATATCTTTTACTCTTTTGAGAAGAATAGCACTTCAAATGTAACTTCTAGTTTTACTTTTTGAGTTGTCTGCATACTGATTTCCATGGTGATTGTATTTTTTACATTCCCACTAGCAATGTAGAAATGTTCCTTTTTCCTGGCAGCATCAACAGCATTTTAAATATTTGATTTCTTGATAATTGCCATTGTTTCTAGAGTAAAATGGAAATCTTGTTTTAATTTGAATTTTTTCAATGACCAGAAATGTTGAACTTTTTTCTTCATGTTTTTATTAGCCATTTGTAATTCTTGTGACAAATGTCTATTTATTTCAGTTACTTGCACCTTTTGGTTTGGAGGGTCTAATTTTTTGAGTTTGTGTGGTGTGTGTGTGTGTGTGTGTGTGTGTGTGTATTGTAGATATTATTCCTAAGTCTGAGGTGTCACTGGGAAAGATTTTTCTCATTCTATAGTGCATCTCTTCACTTTACTCTGCTAGTTGTTTTGATTACTGTATGGAGCTTATTAATTTGATATGACCCCCATTATTGTTTTGGATGTTATTTCTTGTGCCATTGAAGTTCTTTTCATAAAATGCTACCCTACACATATGTATTCAAGAATTTACCCTACTTTATCTTCCAGGAGGTTAAAAGTTTTTGTTTTAAGTATTTAGATCTTTAATACATTTTGATTTTAGTTTAGTACATGAGAAAGATATAGTTCTAGCTTCATCTTCTTCAATCTTCCCTCCTTTAGTGCTCTCTGTAATTGAGTTTCAACAGAGAGTATCATCATCATTATCACTCTCCCTGCTGTGGGAGGGTGGTTCCCTACTTGGCAGAGGTTGGCACTTGGTCAGCCTCTTAGTTGAGTGGTAGTATGCCTGTCTACAAGGATTGCTATGGCTGACTGAGCTAGCAGCTCGGGCTACACATTCCAGGAAGAATCATTCAGAGTCTTGTCATGATTAGGAGGAGCAGTGGTAACAGCTAGTCCTTTTCTGAGGTGACAAAAGAATAAAAGACTACCTCTATAATATATTTCCTATGATATATCTCCACATGAGGTTGCAGATGAGCTTAGATCTTATTGCTTTGCACAGATTGAAGTACAAGGTAGTGGCCCCTTTATGATTTGGAGGGACTTTAGCTCTATACTTGGCCACCATCACATGGTTCTTCCTTCTCAGAACGGATCTCAAACCAGGTTTCAGAAGGTGGAAACTTGGGGTCCTAACAAACGTAAGACTGGCTGCTTCCTGGGTCACAAATTGAGTAGGTGGTTCGATTATGAGTACAGGTTCCCCAGTGTGTCCATACATTTACAGTAGGTATGATATAGCAAGACTTTGTTACAGTGCTCCCCAACCATGTGGTATAAATCTTTCTAGGGATTTCTCTCCTAGCAGTGCCATAGGGAGAATTATAATAAGGAAAAGAGACTTACATTGTCATCACTCAATCGTTTTCAAACTTCAGTTGTGCGTGGATTATCTGCTTCTAGAGTGACCAGAGCAGGGCTGTTGTTTCCTCAGGCTTCAGCCATGAATATACTAGGCAGCTTCTGGGGTAACTAGAACAGCTGCCATATCCAGGGGCAGCTCAGTCTCACCACAGGACCAGCTTCTTTGAGTGGTCTGAATCTTACTGGCTGCTCTGGTTCTCTTAAGTCACCAATTTTGCCCAACTGTGGTGGATTCAAGGCACAGTTCCTGCAACTTCAAAAGTAATGGGAGTGAACAAGATTACAATATGAGGCCCACTGCATATGGATCCTAGGGTGATTGGATTCTATTTATTTTTCCTTTTCTTTGTTTCTCTTCCTTCCTT